>LN891040.1:429620-464511 GCA_900010015.1 Tuber aestivum
CCCGATCTGTACCATCGAACCACACAACGGGCCAACCACCGACTGCCCAAACCCAACCGTGCCCCAAGTTGGGCTTACCTCAAACCCGTCATCGGCTGCTGCCCGGCCTCCCCTTCCAGGTGTGCTAACTGCTCCGGCGGCCACCCTGCCACTGATAGATCATGCCCCTCTCGTCCCTCCCAGCCAACACAGCAGACTTCAGGGTCTGAGGCCGAGGATGAAGAAGGGGACGACACCATGGACCAGGACGATGCCCCCCCGGGCGACGCTCACACACCCACCCCCCCCCTCCCGGATGCCGACCCTTTGGCCACCCCCCGACCTGTTGTTGCCCCAATTCCCCGTGCTCCAGCACCCGCCTCACAGTCTGCTGCCTTCTTCGCCTCCCTAGGGGAATCCAGTAGCCCGTCTCCATTCCCCTCAACGTCCTTCCATAAGTGATAGTACGACCCATGGATCCAAATTTGGTGGACCGATTGCCGCCAACACCCACTTTCCTTCCATTTCGTTCCATTGTTCAACATAACTGCTTAGGAAGCTGGAATGTGTTTCTTTCCCTGTTCAACAGCCTTGCTGCGCTGCCCTCTCCCCCCCAGGTAGTGGCCCTCCAAGATCCCCCGGTCTGGAGGGGAAAGCTGCCGTCCTTTTCCATGTATAAATGCTTTTCCCCTCCTGTCACCTCAGGCCGCAAGCCTCAGGTAGGTTTTTTCGTATACCAGGAGCTCCTTGGAGCCTATCCAGTTCTTCCCTGCTTTTTTGACCGGCCTGACCTAATGGCACTGGATATCCACTCGCCTAGGGGCTTGTTTTCATCGTCTCTCCATGTTTTTCGGATTTACAATTTGTATGTCATTGATTTCGTGTCATCCCACCGCCGGACAGTCTGAGCGGCGGATGCTTTTCCCCTTCATGATTTCCCCACCCTCACGCTTGGGGACTTTAATCTACACCACCCCCTATCTGACCCTTTGCGGCAGTTTTCAGACCAGGACCTCCTAGTGTCCTCTCCTTACTTTGAAGCAGCCTCTGAGGCTGGCTACAGCCTGCTCAATACCCCTTGCATCCACACCAGGTTCCCCTTCAACCCGGCAACTAGGCCCGGCGTTCTTGATCTAGGCTTTGCCAACAAGTTCCTGGCTTCTTTCCAACATTCCTGGTCGGCTGATCTCCCCTCTACCGGCTCAGACCACATCCCCATCCTCATCAAGCTCTCCTCTCCACTGATGCACAAGGCTCTCCCGAGCCCGGACTGGGATAAGGTGGACTGGCCGCCGGTACTCGAGACCCTGCAAGGGGTCGACGTCCCGCCACCGCCTTCACTCCCAACCGCTTCCGCCATCAGCTCTTGGTTCGATCGACACCTTGGTGCCCTTTCGGCCCTTCTACTGGCCCCGGCCCCACTAAAACGTCCCTCACTTTGGTCCAAACCTTGGTGGTCCCCCCTGTTGACCTCGCTGCGCCGTGCTTTTAATGCAGCTGCCAGGAGGTCCTGCTCCTCCCCCTCCCCCACACTGAATGCCGAGGCCCGCGAGGCCCGCTCCCTCTACTTTAAGACCATTAAGAAGGCGAAGGCAGAGCACTGAAAGAATTTCCTGTCCAGGGTTGACTCCCGCTCTGTCTGGACGGCCAGAAGGCTTGCCACTGGAAGAGCCCCTGACCGCTTCCCTTCCTTCCCAGGTCTCTCCTCCCCCGAACAGATCAACTGAGCTCTTCTGAGTTACTTCTTCCCCCACAAGACTCCCGCCTCCACCCCATCTATTCTCAGGCCTTTCCGCGACTCACCCACCCTCACTCCCGAGGAGGTGCAAAGAGCCCTGTCCAAGTCCTCAAACTCTTCTGCCCCAGGGCCGCACCAGATCCCCTATGGGGTCTGGAAGAAGGTCCATGCGGCTAACCCCTCCCTCCTCGTTAATCTCCTCTCGCCTTTGCTGTCTTTCGGCTTCCACCCTCCCTCCCGCAAAAAGGCCAATGGAGTTGTCCTCTCTAAGCCAGGGAAACCCGACTATTCCTCCCCCACCTCCTTTCGCATTATTGTCCTCCTCCAGACTGTTTCAAAAATCCTGGAGACGATAGTTGCCTCTCGCCTGTCCCTGGTTGCCCGCTCGCGGGGCTTAATCAACCCAAACCAATGCGGCTCGCTCCCGGGGCTTAGCACCTACGATGCCTGCGCTGCCCTCACCCACGAGATCCGCTGCCTCCAGAGGCCCGGGCTCAAAGCCTCATCACTCTTCCTTGATATCAAAGGGTGTTTCGACAACATCAATTCAACACTACTCACTACTTTCATAAAGTCGAGGGGGGTGCCTCCATACATCTGTGCCTGGGTCCAATCTTTCCTTTCTAATAGACATTGTTGTCTTCTCTTTCAAGGGTCTCCTAATGTGTTCTCTCCAGTGCAGGTGGGCGCGCCACAAGGGCCTCCTATTTCCCCTCTTTTGTTTGTCATCTATGTGTCTCCTCTTCATTTGGATATTCCCAAGGGAATTATGTTTTCCTATGTTGATGATTTTACTATTACGGTGGCTTCTTCCTCTTACAGGTGCAACGTGCAGTGCTTACAACACTGCTTCTTGGCATTGAAGAGAAGGGCGGGTGCTACAGGCATGTCCTTCTCGGTGCCCAAGACTGAACTTTCCCACTGGAGGACCTCTAGGGACCACGGAGCGCATTGCTTCACCCCTGTCACCCTGGACGGCACTCTCTTCCACCCTGTTGGGCATGTTCGCTGGCTCGGCTACTGGTTTACCCCCAGCCTGGAAACCTCTCCCCACTTTGCAAAACGACTGGCGCTCGCCCAGGGGGCTTTCCCTATGTTAAGACAACTCTCTCCTCCTGGTAAAGGCCTGCCTCCTTATCTCAATCGGAGGCTCGCCGTCGAACTCATCCTTCCCATTCTCTCCTACGGGGCCGATCTCCTGGTACCCAACTCCTCTGCACTTCATAAGATAGAGGCTTTTTGGAACCAAGTCCTCCGATAGGTGACCAACTGCTTCCACTCTACCCCTACCTCGATCCTCCCCTGCGAGGCCAGCATCCCCCCTCTGGTAGTCCTCCTTCCCCACAAGCGCCGGATGGCGGGCTTGAGGATGGCCTGCTCTCCACCCGAGATCAACCCGGCCTCTAACAGGCTCCCCCTGTTCTTTCCCTCTGTGTCAGCCACAACAGCCCATGATTCCAACTGGGCCCTGTCGGTTGGGCTGAAAGGCAACGCATACCCCCTCCTCTGGAAGACCCCCAGGCCCTCTCCCGCTGTACGATACTACCTCCCTATTGATGGTATAGCTCACTCCCTTGCCCACATCGCTGCCAAGGGGCCCCTTCCAGGCCTGAACAGGCACCTGGTCCCCGGGACGAACAACAATCTCTCCTCCTCGTAGAAGTACTCCCTCTTGAAGGCCACCACTCGCTCCCTTCTCTTCCGGGACTGGGCACTACAGGCCCCCCCCCGCTATACTACCCCTACCCCCCACCCGAAGCCC
Organism: Tuber aestivum; assembly: GCA_900010015.1. Classification (NCBI taxonomy): domain Eukaryota; kingdom Fungi; phylum Ascomycota; class Pezizomycetes; order Pezizales; family Tuberaceae; genus Tuber; species Tuber aestivum. Next base: position 433,100 of record LN891040.1, read on the forward strand.
CGCACCCTTTGATGGGGCTGGACCGCTTTCTGGCTGGACGAATATATCAAATAAGAGCTGGAACGAGCTATCTAGCGGCCCATACCCCCTGGAACGAGCCAGACAAACCCACCACTTGCTCTGCCTGCGGCCTTGAGCCGGAGACTATGCAACACGCTGTCCTCTCCTGTCCCTCTAAGGCCCCCTCGAGGCTGCTCCATATCCCGGGAGTAGACTCCTTAGGCCATGAGGCTCCCCTGTGGGCGGATAAGGACCTCCTATGGGGTCTCGTGCGATACATTTCCGATACCTGAACCAACTTTCCCCCCGCGATGGGCGGGGGTCGGGCGTCGCCCGGCACCAACCTTGTTTCAGATTGAAGTGGTATTTCCTTTCGATGTCTTTCCTGGCTTTACTTGACTTTTCTGGCTTTATGTTTCTTTTGTGCGGAAGGAGACTTGTCTTTCCTTCTGCGATTAGCCGCCCTGGTGGGCGCAGTGGGTTGTATTACTCACAGGTGGGGATTGCTGGTGGAGAGATATTTCATTGCCGTTTGTTGTTTTTGACATTAAGGTTTTGTTTTTGCCATAGCTAGTGCTCGATGCAGGTTCTTGTACGTTAACAAAGAATATATGAGTTAAACAAAAAAAAGAAAAAAAAAAGAATCCTTAGCTTTCCAAACACGCTCCACACCCTCTACTTTCCTCTCGCTTAAAAACATTACCCCTTTCGGCCAGGCAAAACTCCAGGATTTTGCGTGGCAACCATCTCCACACACCTAATTCTGTCTCTCGCTTAGGCCTCAGTCTCTAAGTGCACAGCCCCCTCACTACCCCACACAGCCCCCTTCATCATGGAGGGGCCTGGTCCGGGTCCTTCAAGGTCTGGCTCTTGAGCCTCTAACCGCTCTGTGCCCTACGAGTCCAGGACTCCAACTCCCTCCCTTCCCGCTCACCTCTCTCTGGTAAGGGCAGAGCTAGCCCGCACTCTCCGTCACCTAGGACAGGTAGCCCCTCCGATTCCCCCCCCAACCGACTCCCAGCTTCAAGACTTGTCTGCTGGCGAAACCATCCTCCTACTACTGCTCTGCAATGCCCTCTCTGGGATAGGCAGCATCATCCAAAAACTTAAGGCCCTCGAGCAGTCCTCCACGGCTGCCCCCAAAGGATCCTCCCTCTCTCCCTGCATTAGAAGCTTCTGTCCGCGACCTCTCTTTGAGGGTCACAGCATCAGCTGCCCGCCCCTCAGCTGCCCCACTAGGCCCCCGCCTCCTCCCCCTCCAAAACAGACAAGGCGCCCCCTGCCCCCCCTCCACCCCTTCTGCTCCCCAGGGAGCTAAGCACCGCCCCCACCGGGTTATATTCTAAACATTCCGGTTGAGGACATCGACTCTCCCGTGCAAGTTGATGGTGTGTGGTACGCTAACCCCCTCACCTTCGCGGCCAGACACCCCCGCTCCTTTGTAGCCTTCCACTTCACGCAGGGTGAATTCTGGGAAGAGTCTACTTTCCGTCCAGGTCCCTCCTCCTCCTTCCTCACACTAGTCCCGCCCTCCTCTGCCTATGCGAGTGCTGCAGCCCCCCCCAGGGGGCCAGGTACAAAAGACCAACGCCAAGGGCAAGAAGAAAGCGACCACTGCAGCCCAAGTCGCGGCATCAGGTGGTGCCGCCTCCTGGGTTCGGGAGGCTGCCCCCCTTCCTGCTGCCGAACAACACTTCTTTGCACCTTGAACTGCTCCGGTCCCACACCCCGACGCAACACGCCTGGCGGCAACCGCCCCTGACATTGTTGCCTCCGTTCATCGGGAGGCAAACTGCCCCTTCCCCGTTTCTTTTTCAGGCACTGTCAATGCACGTGGCGTCATCACCCTCTTAGCTACTGATCCCCCCATGCCTGCCACCAGCTACTCCCCCTACTACGTGCCACTTGCCGACAAAATCAACTAGTCCTTCGCGGTTGGAAACAATCCCTACCGCCCCTTCCGCCCCGCGCCTAATGAGGTCCTGCTGGTCATCCACGGCCTTCTAGTTGCCTTCCTCCCACAGGACCAATCAAACCTCTTCCCCGCACTCGCAGAGTCCGTTAAGAATGCCAAGGATGTCAACATCTTTGGTGCCCGCTACCTCCAACCCGACCCCCTCCTTCGCAAGGCCACCACCTCAGTGGTCATAATCTGTAACGACCCTACGATATAGAGCTATGGTAACCTACGTCTACGCCCATACATAAGACCAAGAGGTCAGATGGTAGACGAGGCGGGTATGCAGGTGCATATCCAAGAGATATCAGATGGTCCGGAAATCTCTAAGAACAGAAGGTACTTAAGGAATAGGTGTACCTAAGTAGTGGTTATAACGTGACAATGTCCACTCTAGCCTATGGATAGGTCAGAAGGCCGGGTGAGTTTACCCTGCCTAAGGAGGTCACGTTACCCTACCATGGAGACCGGTTTCGTGTCACCTTGGACATACTTACCCTACCTTTGGGACACTATTACCCTACCTTCCGTCGGAAATGTTCTCGGAGGAATTTCGCGAAATATTAGGATTGTTTGTTACGCAGTGATGATCGACGAGCACTTGGTTGCACTTTGATCGGAAGACTACGGGAGGAGCTATAGTGCTCCGAACAAGCTGTAACTTGGTAGAATTATTCCTAACAGGTACCTGCGGCCCCAGGGTTCGCCCCGGGCGTCATGGGCCAAAATGGGTGGAGTTGCCTTTATGCTAGTTAAATGGAATCTATGAAGACATGTCTATAACACTGTATGCGTCGTCTCCGTCCGTCCGACCGGAAGCTGTTCGCAGGATATATAAGGGGGCCAAGGTGAGAAGGTCAGGTACCTTCTCCAAAAGGAACGGAGTAAAACGGACCAAAGCTGACGGAGTTAGCGTGAGCTATCCGGAAGGGTCCCCAGAGTAGTCCCGGGTAGTGCCGGAGACATCTGGGAAGGTTTTACGCCAATCATGCCTACACGTGCCCCTTTGCCGTAGGCTCTTTGTGGGTTGTTTGAGGACTCTAATAGCATGACACTTATCACGGTGAGTGGTGTGCCGGGGGTAAGGGACCATGGGTAGCGCCTATGGGTCCTGCCGCCGACACAGCTCTCCGGGGGAGCGTCGTAGACCCCTAAGTTCGCAATCAAGAAAGATAGAACTTAGCCGGAGGACAGCTGATGTCTACGAGTGCTTGCATAGGTTATAGCATATGGGAAGAGAGTCATTTAGTTAGCTTTCCTAAGGGTCTCGACAGTTAGCCACTGACGAGACACCGATGTGCAGAGGTTTTCACTCCGGCAGGTGTATTGGTAAACACCTCGCAGGAACTGATGTGCATATGGGAGATTTCTGCTAGAGTGCGCTGACACCTATAGCCCTTCTGGGACACGGTAATGGTGCCGGGGCAACCCTTACGGAGAAGGGCATACTCACGTTGGTCGGGGTAACCTGATGGGGGAGTTTTTGGTATAAGTCTGACTACTTAAAGATTATACGAGAACTCTCCTACCCCAACAGAATCAACATCCTCTCGAGAGACTTTAATTGAGATAAGCCTCAGCTTAACGATATTAAGTTTTACCGTTTACTTTTATTCTTTACACTTTTGCAAGAGCTGTGTTCGAGAGATTCGAAGTTTGGTGCGGTCGCATCCTTAGGAGCCATCTACCTGAGGGAGCCCCCGTTACATAATCGTCGCCCCCTCCGATGTGGCCCATCTTGGGTCCAAGATCCTCCTCTACTCCAAGCTCCGCAACGTTCGAAATGTGGTCCCCAAGAACAAATTCATGCAATGTAGGCACTGCTGGAAGTTTGGCCACCCGGCCCCAGCTTGCTCTGCAACCATTCCTGTCAGCCCCATTTGTGCATTGAACCATACGAGAGCCAACCATCGTTGTCCCAACCCCACGTGTTCCAAGCTAGGCTTCCTGAAACCCATCCTCGGCTGCTGTCCAGCCTTCCCTCTCAAGTGCGCTAACTGCTCTGGTGATCACCCTGCTACTGACAGGTCATGCCCCTCCCATCCTTCCCAGCCGACGCAACAGTCCTCAGGGTCTGAGGCGGAAGATGAAGGGGAGGACGACACCATGGACCAAGACGATGCCTGCACACCCACTCCACCCCTCCCTGGAAATGACTCCTTGGCCACCCCCCAACCCATTGTGGCCCCAGTTCCCCGTGCCCCGGCACCCGCCTCACAGTCTGCTGCCTTCTTCGCCTCCCCAGGGGAATCCAGTAGCCCGTCTCTGTTCCCTTCATCTTTCTTTCATAAGTGATAGCACAACTCATGGATCCAAATTTGGTGGACAGATTGCCGCCATCCCCTTCTTTCCTGCCTTTTCTTTCCATTGTTCAACATAACTGCTTAGGGAGCTGGAATGTTTTTCTTTCACTATTTAACAGCCTTGCTACACTACCATCTCCCCCCCAGGTAGTGGCCCTCTAGGACCCCCCAGTCTGGAGGGGGAAACTACCGTCCTTCTTCATGTGTAAGTCTTTCTCCCCTCCGGTCACCTCAGCCCAAAAGCCTAAGGGAGCCTTCTTTGTCTATCAGGAGCTCCTTGGAGCCTACCCTGTCCTTCCCTGTTTCTTTGATCGGCCTGACATCATGGCGCTGGACATCCACTCACCCAGGGGCTTGTTTTCATCATCTCTCCATGTTCTTCAGATTTATAATTTGTATTCCAGTAATTTCGTGTCATCCCACCGCCGGACAGTGTCGCCAGCAGATGCTTTTCCCCGTCATGATTTTCCCACCCTCACACTTGGAGACTTTAACCTACACCACCCCCTATCTGACCCTTAGTGCCAGTTTTGAGACCAGGATCTGCTGGTGTCCTCCCCCTACTTCGAGGCTGCCTCTGAGGCTGGCTACAACCTGCTCAATACCCCTGGCATTCACATCAGGTTCCCCTTCGACTTGGCCACCAGGCCAGGAGTACTTGACTTGGCTTTTGCCAATAGGTTTTTGGCACCCTTCGATGATTCCTGGTCGGCTGATCTTCCCTCCACCGGCTCTGACCACATCCCCATCCTTATTAAACTTTCCTCGCCCTTGATGCACAAGGCCCCTCCAAGCCCAGACTGGGACAAGGTAGACTGGCCACCAGTACTTGAGACCCTGTGAGGAGTCGACATTCCACCACCACCTTCCCTCCCTACAGCCTCCGCCCTCAGCTCGTGGTTTGATCGACACCTTGGTGCCCTTTCAGCCCTACTCTTGGCCCCTGCCCAACTAAAATGCCCTTCACTTAGGTCCAAGCCTTGGTGCTCCCCCCTTTTGACCTCGCTGGGCGGTGCTTTCAATGCCGCTGCCAGAAGGTCCTGCTCCTCCCCCTCACCTACACTCAGTATTGAGGCCCCTGAAGCCCGCTCCCTATACTTTAAGGCCATCAAGAAGGCAAAGGCCGATCACTGGAGGAACTTACTATCCAAGGTTGACTCCCGCTCGGTCTGGACAGCCAAAAGGCTTGCCACTAGAAGGGCCCTCGACCGCTTTCCCTTCTTTCCCGGCCTTTCCTCCACCGAACAGATCAATTCAGCTCTCCTGAGCCACTTCTTCCCCCACAAGACTCCTGCTCCCACCCCATCTATCCTCAGGCCCTTCCGCGACTCACCCCTTCTCTCCCCTGAGGAGGTGCAATGGGCCCTGTCTAAGTTGTCAAACTTGTCAACCCCAGGCCTGGACCAGATCTCTTATGGGGTCTAGAAGAAGGTCCATGCAGCTAATCCCTCCCTCCTCGTTAATCTCCTCTCACCTTGGCTAGCTTTCGGCTTCCAGCCTCCCTCCCTCAAAAAGGCCAATGGAGTTGTCCTCTCTAAGCCAAGAAAACCAGACTATTCCTCCCCCGCCTCCTTTCACATCATCGTCCTCCTCCAGACAGTTTCTAAAATCCTAGAGAGGATTGTTGCCTCTCGCCTGTCGCTAGTTGCCCGCTCACCCGGTCTAATCCACCCAAATCAGTGCAGCTCACTCCCCGGTCTCAGTACCTACGACGCCTGCGCTGCTCTCACCCATGAGATCCAGTGTCTCCAGAGGCCTGGGCTCAAAGCCTTGTCACTGTTCCTTGACATTAAAGGGGGGTTTGACAATGCCAATTCAACACTACTTACTGCTTTCATGAAGTCCAGGGGGGTGCCCCCATACATCTGCGCCTGGGTTCAATCTTTGCTTTCTAACAGACATTGTCGTCTTCTCTTTCAAGGGTCTCCTATTGTGTACTCTCCAGTGCAGGTGGGGGCGCCACAAGGGTCTCCTATTTCTCCTCTTCTCTTTGTCATCTATGTGTCTCCTCTTCATCTGAACATCCCCAAAGGGATTATGTTTTCCTATGTTGATGATTTTACTGTCACGGTGGCTTCTTCCTCTTGTAGGCGCAATGTGCAGCTCCTGCAACAGGACTTTTTGGCATTGAAGAGAAGGGCAGGTGCTATAGGCATGTCTTTCTCAGTGCCCAAGACCGAACTTTCCCACTGGAGGACCTCTAGGGACCACAAAGCACGTTTCTTCACCCCTGTCACCCTGGGCGCCAGTCACTTCCACCCCGCTAGACTGGTTCGCTGGCTCAGCTACTGGTTTACCCCCAGCCTGGAGACCTCTCCTCACTTCGCAAAATGTTTGCTGCTTGCCCAGGCGGTTTTTGCTATCGTAAGGCAACTCTCTCCCCCTGGCAAAGGCCTGCCTCCTTATCTCAATCGGAGGCTCGCTGTGGGGCTCCTCCTCCCCATCCTCGCCTACGGGGCCGATCTTCTGGTACCCAATGCTTCCGCGCTCCACAAGATGGAGGTCTTCTGGAACCGAGTCCTCCGATGGGTGACCCACTGCTTCCACTCTACCCCTACCTCGATCCTCCCCTGTGAGGCTAGCATCCCCCCTCTAGTAGCCCTTCTTCCCCATAAGCGCCGAATGGCAGCCTTGAGGATGGCCTACTCCCCACCCGAGATAAACCCGGCCTCAGCCAGGCTCCCCTCATCCTTCCCCTCTGCATCGGCAACAAGGGCCCCAGACTCCAACAGGGCCCTATCCACTGGCCTAAAGCGGAATGCCTACCCCCTGCTCTGGAAGACCCCCAGACCCTCTCCCGCCGTAAGGTTCCATCTGCCTATTGATGGCATAGCTCACTCCATCACTCGACTCGCCGCCAAGGGAACTCTTCCAGGCCTGAACAGGCACCTGGTCCCCGGGTCGGTCAACAATCTTTCCTCCTCACAAAAGTACTCCCTCCTGAAAACTACTACGCGGCCCCTGCTTTCTCAGGACTGGAAACTGCTGGCCCCCCCCCCTATATACTATCCCTATCCTCCGCCGGAGGCCCCGCACCCCTTCAAGGGGCTGGACCACTTTCTGGCTGGGAGAATACATCAAATGCGAGCTGCCAAGAGCTATCTAGCAGCCCATACCCCCTGGAACGAGCCAGACAAACCCACCACTTGCTCTGCCTGCGGCCTTGAGCCAGAGACTATACAACATGCCATCCTCTCCTGTCCCTCTAAGGCCTCCTCGAGACGGCTCCATATCCCGGGAGTTGATTCTTTGGCCTGCGAGGCTCCCCTATGGGCTGATAAGGACCTCTTATGGGGCCTGGCGCGATACATCTCCGATACCAGAACCAACATTCCCCACGCTATGCGCGGGGGGCGGGCATCGCCCGGTACCAACCTAGTTTCAGCTTGAAGGGGTGTTTCTTTTAGTTATCTTTCCTGTGGTTAGTTGACTTTTCATGCTTTATGTTTCCTCTACGCGCGAGGAGGCTTGTCTTTCCTTTTACGATTAGTCGTCCTGGCAGGCGCAGTGGATTGCATTACTCACAGGTGGGGATTGCTGGCGGAGAGATATTTTGTTACCGTTTGTTGTTTTTGATATTAAGGTTTTGTTTTTGCTATAGCTAGTGCTCCATGCAGGTTCTTATACCTTAACAAAGAATATATGAGTTAAACAAAAAAAAAAATGTCCTTAGCTTCCCAAATCATCAGTGAACGGAGAAGAGATCTTATCAATATATTTGTTATACTTTGATACCTACTTTTGTTACAAGCTTTCTTGACCACTCTCCCAAGAAACCTTATTGGCCCCAGTTACAATTCATTTTGACTTAGAATTGGCTGCCACCTAACAGCTCTAACCGTGTCTGTTGTAGTAAGGGTAACATGTTCATCCTGGAGGGAGACAGACTGGATGAGAGTGGAGGCCAGGGCCTGGTTGATGCTGTCGCGTAGCTGTACAGCACTAGAGCAAAGGGGGGCATTGTCTCTTTTGATAATCAGCTGACGCTCGCACATCGTGAGGCCCTTTTTCTTGTCCGTAAGGGGCTTAACCGAGGAAGAGGGGGGTTTGGCTAGCTTGGGGCCAGGCTTTGTGGGTTTCTGAGAAGGCTTCCTTGCCCTCCCAGCGACAGTAGCCCAAGAAGGGGGAGTTGCCGGAGCAGGAGGCAGGGTATGGGGAAGGGTGGAAGATGGAGGAGAGACAGAGGGCTGCTCTGTAGTATCGGTAGTTGGAGGTGCCGGTGGGGCAGTGGTAGGAGCAGGCTAATATAGAGTGGAGGTATGGAGGGCATCCACTTCCTCAGTAAGGGCAGTGATGTGCTCCGTTAGCCCATCGGTCACCCTCCTGTAGTCTTTGTGCATAATTTGCATCATGTGGATCATAATGGGAAAGGCTTTTGCAAAACTGAACAGGGCTTCAGTCTTCTGTGCCTCTGCCAACTGTTCAACCAGTTGCATGAAGGCGCTGTTAGGAGCCTCAAAGTAGTTGTTTGAGTATAGTATAGTTGAGGTGGTGCCACTGCACAGGCATTTAAGCGAGGGGGGGCCTTGAAGCCTAAAAGATAGATGATAGCCGAACCTGCGAAGACCGATCAGGCTGTGTAGGAGGTTGCGGAACGAGAGGGGGTGATCAGCCCATGATGGAGGTGATGAGGAGAAACTTTGACCCCAGTCGGGCCAAAGAAAGGTATCGTGGTGGATAAGATAATTCCCTGGAATGTAAAACAGTGTGTCCGAAGGCGATTACCAGATTGCGTAAAGAAAGTAAAATATAAAGGGACACACCCCTTTATATATTAAGGAAATCCTCCACAATCACTAATACAAAAGAAAGTTCTTGACGTCATGCATAGCCGCACTCTTTCGGTCTGGTTCCGCCATCTTCCATTGTGCGGCAACGTATCCCAACCACTTATACAAAGGAAATCCAACTATGCAACCAAGAAAACCACACACAATATATGCAACCAAAATCCCATGCATATTCCGTCTCCATAGCCGGGTGGCCGTGACGCTGGGTTGCACCTAAATTGATCCCCTTCTAAGAGATATTGAACCCTGGGCTTGCCAGCTGCAGGGTGCTGGGGCAGTTTGAATAACTTTACAATATTATGCTTCAGATAGTAGGCTTATTGTGACCTTACCCCAGAGTATTTTTGTCGCATCTATCTTTGTTAACAATCTGCAGAGCATCTGGTCATTGATTGCTGACTTACTAGATTCAAAATATAATCTGATGGGTCAATATCAGCAGGTTCTGATATCTTATCCAGTACCTTGCACCAATGTAACGACCCTACGTTATAGAGCTATGGCAACCTAAGTCTACGCCCATACATAAGGCCAAGAGGTTATATGGTAGACTAGGAGGATATGCCTGAGCATGTCCAGGAGATACCCGATGGTCCGGGTATCCCGAAGAACAGAAGGTACTTAAGAAATAGGTGTACCTAAGTAGTGGAAGTGACGTGACCACCGCGGTTCTGGCCTAAGGATAAGTCGGAAGGCCGGTTGAGTTTACCCTGTCTAGGGAAATCAGCTTACCCTACCATGGAGACCAATTTCGTGTCACCATGGACATACTTACCCTACCTTTGGGACACTATTACCCTACCTTCCGTCGGAAACGTTCTCGGAAAGATTCCGTGTGATGTTAGGATTGTTTGTTACGCAATGACGATCGACGGGCACTTGCTTGTATATTGATCGGAAGGCTACGGGAGGAGCTAGAGTGCTCCGAAGATGCTGTAACTTGGCAGGATTATTCCTAACAGGTACCTGCGGCCCCAGGGTTCGCCCCGGGCGTCATGGGCCAAAATGGGTGGAGTTGCCGTTATGCTAGTTAAATGGAATCTATGAAGACATGTCCATAACACTGTATGCGTCGTCGCCGTCCGTCCGACCGGAAGCTGTTCGCAGGATATATAAGGGGGCCAAGGTGAGAAGGTCAGGTACCTTCTCCAAAAAGAACAGAGTAAAACGCACCAAAACTGATGGAGTTAGCGTGAGCTATCCGGAAGGGTCCCCACAGTAGTCCCGGGTAGTGCCGGAGACATCTGGGAAGGTTTTACGCCAATCATGTCTACACGTGCCCCTTTGCCGTAGGCTCTTTGTGGGTTGTTGGAAGACTCTAATAGCATGATACTTATCACGCTGAGTGGTGTGTCGGAGGTAAGGGACTATGGGTAGTGCCCACGGGTCCCGCTACCGACACAGCTCTACGTGGGAGCGTCGTAGATCCCGTAAGTTCGCAATCAAGAAGGATAGAACTTAACCGGAGGACACCTGATGTCTACGGGTGCTTGCATAGTTCATAGCACATGGGAAGAGAGTCATTTAGTTAGCTTTCCTAGGAGTCTCGACAGTTAGCCACTGACGAGACACCGATGCGCAGAGGTTTTCACTCCGGCAGGCGTATTGGTAAACACCTTGCAGAAACCAATGTGCATATGGGAGATTTCTGCTAGAGTGCGCTGACACCTTAAGCCCTTCGGGGATGCGGTAATGGTGCCGGCAATCCTTACGGAGAAGGGCATACTCATGTTGGTCGGGGCAACCTGATGGGGTAGTTTTTGGTATAAGTCTGACTACTTGAAGCTTATACGAGAACTCTCCTGCCCCGACAGAATCAACATCCTCTCGAGAGACTTTAATTGAGATAAGCCAGAGCTTAACGATATTAAGTTTTACCGTTTACTTTTATTCTTCACACTTTTGCAAGAGCTGTGTTCGAGAGATTGGAAGTTTGGTGCGGTCGCATCCTTGGGAACCATCTACCTGAGGGAGCCCCCGTTACAACCAAACACTGTGTATCTTAGCCCTCTAAGCAACTACATTTGACAGTAGGTCAACAAAAAGGGTGTAATGGAGAAGGAAAGTCCTTACCATATCTGGTATCAGATGTTCAGGTCTGGTCCCACAATTCTGGCGCGTGGGATTTATATACTAGTTCTTCCCCGATTGAGGTATACACGGATAAACTGCTGTGCTAGAACTTCTGATAACAAATGAGCTTGCCCAGCTGCTGTCTGTTAGAGATGGATGACAAGCTAACCTTGAGAATGGAAGGATTGTAGGAGTATGGGCTCTGCCTCAAATTATACGACTTTGAAGTACTGGTATTTACCAAGTAAGTATGATGTCTAATAATCCTGACATGGTTGAGATCAGAAGGGGTTTTCGTACATTCCTGGCCCTGTCTCTTCCCAGATTGTGCTCCCCAAGCCTGCCCTCGTGTGGTGCCATGAGGGATTTCAATATCTTTCGGATCATGTTGGATATCTGGTTTGGATTGCTCACATACTAGCATATTTTAGTACTCATTACTGCGATTGTCAGATACATGTACAGGTTCTCTATTGTATTGTACATCATGTTCGGTTTCTAGCTCTATATATACCATGACCTGTGATGTGTTCTTCCAGGGATGCTTTGGTAGTCTTGCTTGGCTTGCAATTGGCAGTGGAGAAGATGTCGGATGTGATGAACACTGGCTCAGCCTTGTGCTCAGTGGGCTGTGTGTTTCATTTTGTTGGGTTGCCCACCTCGATTTTTTGAATGCCAATGTCCTGGATCCGGCGTTAGGTCTGAGTCCATTTAGATTGAGTACTCGGGGGTTTGGCTGACTGCAGGAGTGGGCCTGGGTATCCTTTTACATGATGTAATTGTACTTACCTGCAGTATCTTGCACTAAAGTTGGGATTTAAAGTGTATGAAAGTAGTATTCTGGGTATAGATAAAAGTGGGTAGGTGTAGAAGCCTCTTGCGTCCAATGACACGCTGGTTCTTATACCAATATACTACATTTAAGGGGGTTGGGAAGGATATGGTATCACTCAGTATTGGAGGCAAAGAATCAGGTACGAAAATGCCTTTTCAGAACCTTTTCCAGACTCTCTCTAAACTGTCTCCAGATTCTCTGCATCCCCAAATCATACTGGTAGTCTAGTAAGATGGCTGTGGAAATACTAAGAGTACTGCCACTACGAGCTGACATCCATCCAGCCACCAACGGTGTTGTATAGCAAGGTGGATTTCTGGGTAAAACTGTGCATGTCTAAAAGGAATTGGTTGAATTGAACCTGGCCTCCAGACACTGAATCTACTAGATTGGGTGGCTGGGAGGATTCCATTATATAAACCAATCACAGTACCATGCCAGAGACAAACTCTTGATGCCAAGCTAGAACAGCAATTGGGGGTGCCACAGGAACAAAATTAATCAAAAATGTCGATTTCTAGCTTACTAACTAACAATACAAGGGCTAACTAAGAATACCAGCCCACGCAAGGGGCAAAGGAAACCTGGATGCCAGAAAAAAGGAGGTCTAATGATACAGCATGCCAAAGCAAGAAAAGGCAATTAAGCATATGTACAAGATACAAAAATAGAAAGGAGAAAAAGGGGCTGGAAGCAAGGTAAAAATGATAGCAAAAAAAAGCAAGGGGAAGAAAGAACTTAGCAAAAGTCAAAGCAAAGGAAAAAAAAGCACAAAGAGATGAAAGAAAGATCAGGTGCCAGTATGGTGACTTGCGCTGCTGCAGAGTGAACGTATCATGGTCTGGACTTGGGATTCATTATAATCTATTATATTTTTTCTTACCTAGGTGGAGGGAGAGGGCAGGGAGAATGTGTTGGGAGTACAGGAGTTGTCCATTGCCCCATCGAGTCTGCCAGTACTGTGTCTAGTTGCCTAGAAGCCACTAGCTCTACTGGATCTCAGTTATTAGAGGCCAGCCAGAGGTTGTGGGGGGGTCACCAGTGGTTGTAGGGGGGGCGCCAGTGGTTGTAGGGTAAGAGCTGGAGGGCACCGGAGGTTGTAAGAGGGTGAAGGGCAGTTGGAGCTTTTGGATGAACTCGGCCATCCATGGCTGGTCCCTCAACAGCACCTCCAGGGACTTCCCTTTCTCCTCCCGTGAGGGCTCTCCTGCAGAGAGCTTTCTTGGGAGGGAGGGATTCCAGGTTGTTGGTCTTCAGAGCTCTGGTGTCTAGGCCAGGGAGGTACAGGAGGGGCCAGTAGAAGTGGAAAACCGGGACTGCAGCAGGACAGGGGGGGTGTATACTTACTCTCAGATTCTCAGGAGGTGCTATCTTCATCCTTGGTATGATTGGTAATTAACTCTCTAGTACCTGAAAGAAGTTAGGTGCTGAACTGACCTCATAGTAATCGTCCTCAATGATGATTACTCTCCGTGCCAGGGGCACAACAACCACAGCATCCGCCACTGTCTCATCCTCATCCTCCTTGTCCTTGTCCTTGTCCGCCTCCTGTTCCACCTCTTCCTCTACCTCCACCTGTGCCATGCCATTCCAGACCTCCCTGGGGAAATAGGGATGTCTGCTGTGGGCAGGCTCAGGCCTCTGGTCGCAGTTGTCTCCCTTGTCCTGATGCCACTCCAGTACCAAGAGGTCCAGAGGATCTTTTGACTCCAGCTAGTTAGTGAGGAGCCACGGCAGGATGTCGTCCTTCCTGTATAAAAAAACCAGGTTGGACAGAGAGAGTTTTACAGGGCTCCTGGTACAGAGCATGGAAGCTTTGACCAGTCATGCTGATGAGGTACCAGGGGTACCCAATCACAGCCTCCTCATACTGCCCCCGGACCACTTGTAGCATGTCTTGCATGCTTCGTAATGTGAGGACCCTGCAGGCCACCCCCTGGGCAAAGTCCGTGAAGTACCATGGGTATTTCAGAAATGGGTACAGAGCAGGAGCAGCACCTGTTCGGAGAATGATGTAGACCCTTATTGCCCGTGGGCCATAATGGAACCTCCGATCAGGTTTGGCCACTAATAAAGTAAGTATTAGGTTCTATATATATCAGTTTGAAGGGTTACTTACTTGGGCTGACCTCGGCATCAGCATCATGCTCCAGGTCTGAGTGCCAGTGTTCGTTCATCATCAGAAGCTTCTTGGCCATGCCCTTGACCAAGAGCATTATCTGACTTTTGAACTTCCTGACATCTTCTGCCTGATGCTTGGTTTGCACCAGCTCGGGGTGGGTTGACACCGGGCAAATGGAGTGGGCAAAAACAAAGACGGAGCCCAGCTGGTCATCTATCAGCCAGCTGGGATCCCATATGAGGGTCATAGCATAAGATTTGATTTGCTCATACTAGGTCAGGTAGGCTGTTAAGAATCCTACCGAGTAGGACCTAGCAACAGGTAACGATACGTTCCTTAATGTAAGGTGATAGTTCTCAGGCCTGTGCCTACGCGATCCTGATAGTCCAGTCCTGTGACTACTATCTTATTCGCGCCTATCTCCTTATCCTTTTTCTTAGTCCTCACTTAGGACTTAGTCGTTTGACGTGGGAGGAGAAATAGTTTTCTTGCTTGAGAGGGAAGACAGTTCTCGGGTTTCTTAAGATAAATCTTAAAGAGTGTAAAGGTAGGTTTTATGGATAAATAACATGAAGGTAGGAAATAAACAAGAAGAACGTGTGAAGAGCTAATACTAGGGGTCCTAGTGACCCTTTATATAGTAGCTCTTCACCTGGCGTGACTCATACTTATGCGTCACATGAACCTTGTGACTCATAACTATGAGTCACACGAAATCCATCAGCCGACTCCGATGAGTCGCTGGGCTACAAGCCTAAAACCAATCAAAGTATAATAACCAATTCAAGTCCGCAACTCGCGTCACCTGAGTGAAACTTATGACTCATAAGTATGAGTCATGTGCGAAAATCATAACATCATGTGACTCACAACTGTAAGTCACAAACGGGTAAACATAATAAGCTACAGCGCACTAATGTGCGTCATGTGAAATCCCAACATACCTATAGTTGGGAAATCCGAGCTATGTGAAATTTGCCTTGCTTAGTCACAGTTTGTGACATAGGCCCCAGTAAGGCGGCAGGGCTGACTGAAGTCGCACCAACTCTTCGCATAGGCGATATCGCCATAGCACCCCCTAATGAGGGATTTTTAGTCAGCTTTTGTTACCCTTCCAAGGCCTTGATTATGCTTCACTTACATCAGCGAAAATAAATCCTGCGTCAGACGCGCGGGCGCCGCGTCCGGACGCCCCGTGTTTTTCCCATCCGTCCCCTGCGTCCTGTGCGTCTGGTCTTGCGTTGCAACGGCCAGCCGCGTCTGCTGCGTCCTCCATTTCAACCCCCGGTTTATCCCGTCATCTGCGACGCCTCCCACGTCCGGCCGTCCTGACGCCGTCCCCACTCACCTCCCACATTTCATTCTATTCCGGACGCCCGTATCCACACCTTCTTTCTCCATCCTGTTGTAACGCATTCGGCATATCTGCTCTTCTCTGGGCGGCGATACCGTGTTTTGATACCCGGCGTCCCCCCGTCTGGTTCACATCGTCCCATCCTCGGGTGTCTGGACTCGGTCCACATCTCCCCCGGGAGCCTGCACCTCACTGGCAACTCCTGATGCCGCACTTCTACTTTCAGAATTGGGTCCTACCGATTTCAGGACTCTGTATCTTGTGTAGGCTTCCATTTGCCACCACCCCATTCCCACTGTGAATGTCATATCTCGATCAAGTTTATTTCCATTTTATGACTTCCGAATCTATCTACATTATGCTATCTACGGAGGGTTACAACTCCAAGAGCTTCCCGTTATGTGATATCCACGCCATAGCCCTCATTCTCGCCCTTCTCTTGCCGTAAGCGCCTAAGTCCCATATGTTGAATGCCATCAATTCCTAGGTGTCCCAGCCCCACGCCCATACTATGAGAACAGGATGCAAAGACCGGTTTTGGCCCTGCGCCGCATCGTGCTTCCCGTGGGATCGAATACTGGCTGAGCGATTTACCAAATCGTTCAATATATTTCGTTGAACGTCTGTAAATCGATCCGCCTATTAACAAGCCAGCGCTGTTCTGCGTCCTGGATCAAGTGTGCCAAGCCGGTAATGGTGCCAATATCTACTATGGTAAATCTTCGGGCACCCTGCTTCAGCTGTACAGTGATGAGATCATGAAACTCGGATAGGCGTCCCGAGTTAACTACGCTCAGCAGTTGGACACACGCGAGTCGGTAAACCCTATCGCCCTGTGTGCAGTCTCGGAGTTCGAAGAGCGCCACAAGTTTCCCCAGCAGGCGTCCTCTTAGCGCACCATACATCTCCTCCCCACCAGTCCGTACCCAAACCCAATCATTGCGGCTTCCCTGTTTCCGGAACGGCTCGTCTCCTGTAGATCGCGCCCGGTGTATGTCGTAAACATCTCTTTCCTGAAACGCCAGAACAGGAATTTCAAGTTGTGTTAGGAGCTCGACAGGAAGATACCGGAGTACCGCAGGATCTTCCGGAAGCCGGCAGTCAAGGGGCAGGCCTTGACGGCTATATCGAATCAATTCCCCACAGAGGTTCTCAATCGAGATACCCAAGACGTTGCAAAAATCTGAAGCATCAGAAACATCAGCACGACATCCTCTCAGGACCCTACGGCGGGTCTCTGGTACAGATAGTGGGCTCGCCGGGTCCAATAGTTTAACAACGTCAGCCGGGATGTGGGTCCCGCGACGTCGTAGGAAATCTAAGTTCAGAAGCCGTATTCGGATTGAGTGTTGTCGGCCGTAGCTGTGGAGTATCTGCCGCACAGCATCATTTTGATTCGAGCGTCGCCATCCGTCTTTAATCTGTTCCTTATGGGCCAGCTCCCTAAACTCGGTAGAATACATTGGAATGTTGCCAAACCGGGTTACGTGATCGCAAAAGTGAGCAAGTAGATGCATCTTGATAAAATGGAAATGACTTTCTGTATGGATCAAGTCCAGACGCTGGTCGTCTTCAATCTCACGTTGCTGCACTCGCATCTGGAGCCGGTTGGATTTCGTGCGGGCTGGTGATTGAGCTACGGCTGCTCTGCGTTGTTCTCTCCGTTGCTCCTGAACTATTGCTCGTGTGCGTTTTGATATCCGAAACACTAGGAAAACATCCTTCGTCGCATGGAACCGGTTGAGATAATTTTGCACATAATCTAAAGTCTCCAGTGTATGGCTTCGGTATTGTGCCATTAAACTGAAATTCAGTAAATATCTAACGCACGCCAGGGCGCGTTTGAAGGGCCCTACTTGTGTACTGTCGGGTTGTCTCAGCGCCACGGCAAGCACTCCCAGAAGACAGCGACCCAGGTTCCTCATCTCCTTTCCTTGCCATTGCGTAACCTCGCGGTACGCTTTTTTCGGAACAAAGAATCCCGGATACGGTGGTAAAGCCTTCCAGGCGTCGTCGAAAGCTTGACTTCGTGCGTGTTTCTTGAGAAATGATTGAACCCAGTCCATCATGTGCTTAAATAGTCCGAGGTAAACTGTATGGAGGAAATCTGGTTTGTATAGATCGGGCGCCAAAACACGTAGAAGCCCATGAAAGACATTTCGTCCAATGTTGATGCCAAGACCCTCCAAGGTGCTATTGATGTCGTTGGCCACGGAGTCTGTTTCATGATCCAGGCTTCCTTGTTGTAGTCGTTCGTATGTCGCGTAATCCCTCGTGGGATACCCGTTTTGTATCAAGGATCCTAACCTATCCGGAGGCACCTCGCACTTCGGACAGGCATTGGATTTTACTCCATGTAGGGCCACATTTTCCATATGATCCGCCGTCCAAGCCGCCAATATATGGAAGCACCTCCGGACTCTCCCATCTGCGCAGTCAACCGGGACGCCCGCTTGTACTGCATCTTGCAAGGGCTCAAATATTAGCTGGAATACGCCTTGTAGCATATCCGCATTGATTTGTCGCTGCAGTTCATTTGCGGAAGCGGAGTTTGCCAGTTTTGGGGGCACAGGCAAGAGAGCGAGAAGGAGAACAGCCATTGATCCAGGTCGGTTCCGCGTGGTCGACGGCAGATTCCCAACCCTGATATATACCGGCCATGCCTTCTGGTCACCAGAGAAGTTGCTGAGGTGCGTCTGATCCGACATCCCAATAATGGAGACGACTGTGGCGCCACGCGGAAGGGCGTCCTGAGATCTGTTAGCTTGAGCTCCCGCCAACACTAGTTGGGTAACAATGTGGCACTGTACTTGGATGTCCCACCACCAGTCCGCTGTATGCATTTCGGCGTATACCCTCTGACCGTTGGCGTCATATTCACGCCGCGGCGCGTATACGAGATCTTCGGTATATGTGATCTGGGGCAGAAGATATCTGACACAGTCCAGGACGTTGCGATAGAAAAAGGGCAATCTTCTCGTGCCATTGTCAACTTGGCCTTCGAACCATTGCAGATAAGGACCGTATGGATCTAATTGCCGAAGGCGGGCCTCTAATGTATACATCGAGGTAAAGCCTGCTGAGTCGGATGTGCGGAGACCCGTTGAAAAGTACTCGTTGATTCGTGACTTTGGGACTTTAGACCGAATAAACCAGGATGCGAGTTTGAACTCATGTGGCGTAGAGAATGGAGCCCATGGGTCCTCGGACAGATTATCGAGTTCTTCTTCAAATCCCTTCACGTCCCCAATTGATTGCCCAGCGCCTGGATAATCCGCTAGTCGAGTGGCTGACGAAGAAACCCTATCAATATCGAGTGGTTCCGTATCGGACTCACACGCAACATTTAATCTACCGGCATCGGATCCGCCGCAGCTCACTTCAGATTCGTAGTCTGAATCGAGCTGTTCTTTCTCGCCGTTCGCGTCATCTTGGTTAGGTATGTCTGCTTCGCCGCCGGCGACGTGAGTATAATCTGTGGGGGCAATACGCCGCACAGTAGACGCGAGAATGACGTCCAAATTTGAATGCGCCGTTCGTAGGTGTTTTTCAAAAGGGCCTGCGCGAGCGTACCGGCGGCGACACAAAGAGCACTTGATAGGCATGGCGATTGGGAAGCCAGCAATTGAGGTGAATTTTGAATCGGTCCAGAGACGCGTGACGGGGTGTTTACTCGTAGGCATGCTGGCGGAGGGAAGTTTAGGCACTTGTCACTTCAGGAAATACCGCTAGTACAGGTTCCGGTCTAGCACGCTGAATGGCGAGATCAGGTAGGAGCAAGTGCATGTTCTTTCTAGCGACCGAGTTTCATTAGCACTAGTAGTAGACCTCGGAGTTTATACTCTTGATTATAAATACCTATCGCATAGTTTGATTATCCAACTTTCATCCCGTGCCGGCCAGAACGTCCCGAACGTGGGAATATAATTCCCAAATTGTTGAAAAACAAGCGCCTTTTCATGTTGACTGTCGTGATTTCTGATTAATAAAATGAACTGCCCACCTGGGAATGATGCCGTACTACCAACTATTTACACTTATTCCTAACGCCCACAACACACAAAACCTCCAGCCATTCCACCCATTAGAATAAAGCAAGACAACATGGGGCAGGCCCCCATTAACTTCCAGTACATCCGCAGGGCCAACTTCGGTACGGGAAAGAAGAAACATCCGAGTCGCGCAGGTCAACCGTACGTGCTTCCTGCGAATTCCCTTGCTGGAGAGGTTAACGCTCAGCGCCCTGTTAGTCGAAAAATCAGCGAGTATAAGACGTCTCTTGGCTTCGCGGATAGCGTGCAGGGGAAGACGCTATATATGGCTGTAACGACCCTACGTTATGGAGCTAAGGTAACCTAAGTTTACGCCCATACATAAGGCCAAGAGGCTATATGGTAGACTAGGCGGGCATGCCTGAGCATGTCCGAGAGATGCCCGATGGTCCGGGTATCTCGAAGAACAGAAGGTACTTAAGATATAGGTGTACCTAAGTAGCGGAAGTAACGTGACCACATCGGTTTCGGCCTAAGGATAGGTCGGAAGGTCGGGTAAGTTTACCCTGTCTAGGTAAGTCACGTTACCCTACCATGGAGACCGGCTTCGTGTCACCATGGACATACTTACCCTATCTTTGGGACACTATTACCCTACCTTCCGTCGGAAACGTTCTCGGAAAGATTTCGTGTAATGTTAGGATTGTTTGTTACGCAATGACGATCGACGGGCACTTGCTTGTATATTGATCGGAAGACTACGGGACGAGCTAGAGTGCTCTGAACATGCTGTAACTTGACAGGATTATTCCTAACAGGTACCTGCGGCCTCAGGGTTCGCCCCGGGCGTCATGGGCCAAAATGGGTGGAGTTGCCGTCAGGCTAGTTAAAAGGAATCTATGAAGACATGTCCATAACACTGTATGCGTCGTCGCCGTCCGTCCGACCGGAAGCTGTTCGCAGGATATATAAGGGGGCCAAGGTAAGAAGGTCAAGTACCTTCTCCAAAAAGAATGGAGTAAAACAGACAAAAGCTGACGGAGTTAGCATGAGCTATCCGGAAGGGTCCCCAGAGTAGTCCCGGGTAGTTGTAACGACCCTACGTTATGGAGCTATGGCAACCTAAGTCTACGCCCATACATAAGGCCAAGAGGTTATATGGTAGACTAGGAGGATATGCCTGAGCATGTCCAGGAGATACCCGATGGTCCGGGTATCCCGAAGAACAGAAGGTACTTAAGAAATAGGTGTACCTAAGTAGTGGAAGTGACGTGACCACCGCGGTTCCGGCCTAAGGATAGGTCGGAAGGCCGGGTGAGTTTACCCTGTCTAGGGAAATCACGTTACCCTACCATGGAGACCAATTTCGTGTGACCATGGACATACTTACCCTACCTTTGGGACACTATTACCCTACCTTCCGTCGGAAACGTTCTCGGAAAGATTCCGTGTGATGTTAGGATTGTTTGTTACGCAATGACGATCGACGGGCACTTGCTTGTATATTGATCGGAAGGCTACGCGAGGAGCTAGAGTGCTCCGAACATGCTGTAACTTGGCAGGATTATTCCTAACAGGTACCTGCGGCCCCAGGGTTCGCCCCGGGCGTCATGGGCCAAAATGGGTGGAGTTGCCGTTATGCTAGTTGAATGGAATCTATGAAGACATGTCCATAACACTGTGTGCGTCGTCGCCGTCCGTCCGACCGGAGGCTGTTCGCAGGATATATAAGGGGGCCAAGGTGAGAAGGTCAGGTACCTTCTCCAAAAAGAACGGAGTAAAACGGACCAAAACTGACGGAGTTAGCGTGAGCTATCCGGAAGGGTCCCCAGAGTCGTCCCGGGTAGTGCCGGAGACATCTGGGAAGGTTTTACACCAATCATGCCTACACGTGCCCCTTTGCCGTAGGCTCTTTGTGGGTTGTTGGAAGACTCTAGTAGCATGATACTTATCACACTGAGTGGTGTGTCGGAGGTAAGGGACTATGGGTAGCGCCCACGGGTCCCGCTACCGACACAGCTCTACGTGGGAGCGTCGTAGATCCCGTAAGTTCGCAATCAAGAAAGATAGAACTTAACCGGAGGACACCTGATGTCTACGGGTGCTTGCATAGTTCATAGCACATGGGAAGAGAGTCATTTAGTTAGCTTTCCTAGGAGTCTCGACAGTTAGCCACTGACGAGACACCGATGCGCGGAGGTTTTCACTCCGGCAGGTGTATTGGTAAACACCTTGCAGAAACCAATGTGCATACGGGAGATCTCTGCTAGAGTGCGCTGACACCTTAAGCCCTTCGGGGATGCGGTAATGGTGCCGGCAACCCTTACGGAGAAGGGCATACTCATGTTGGTCGGGGCAACCTGATGGGGGAGTTTGTGGTATAAGTCTGACTACTTGAAGCTTATACGAGAACTCTCCTGCCCCGACAGAATCAACATCCTCTCGAGAGACTTTAATTAAGACAAGCCAGAGCTTAACGATATTAAGTTTTACCGTTTACTTTTATTCTTTACACTTTACAAGAGTTGTGTTCGAGAGATTCGAAGTTTGGTGCGGTCGCATCCTTAGGAACCATCTACCTGAGGGAGCCCCCGTTACAGTATATCGTTAAGCGAGCCTCTCCCTTAACTCTCCTCCTGATTTAATTGATTTGAACCGACGAGACGAGATCATATCTGCTTTGGCAGTCACGATGGAAGAAGAGTCGTCGAGTTCCGAAAGCAGTTTTGGCATTGACGATGATCCTCTCAAAGCAGCCATTTTTAGGGCCTCTATTATCGCCGACGTGAAGGGCCTCGGCGGTACAAGCGCAAAGATGCTTCTTGAAGCAGCCCCGATCGAAGTCCCCGAACATTGTCGCGATTTAGTACTTCATGACGCAGGCCTCGCCGCGTTATCCTTCATGAATGATATTCCCTTCGCTCAAGGAGTGGCGGAGGGGTACGATCATCAAGAAGAAGAAAATGAGACCCGTGGACCTCCTACGATCTCTGTCGCGGAATTTTCTCGCGATTACGTCGAACCCTATATCCTCCGAGAGGTGACCCGTTAGGTCACAAGTGCACGGAAGGAACTGTTGCATTGGAACAAAGGGCAACAGAAGGTGTTTAGAAAGGAAATCATAGGAAAAGCGGTGGCGTGGATGAAAAGGCAACAAGATGCCTTTGTCGCAATGCTGAATAACCAGCTTGCAATGAAGATACGGATGGACGCGTTGGAGAAGGCTTGGAATGAGGGATACAACATCGATGAGGATAATGATGTGTTGATGATTGAGGCAGCACCGGCGTTGCCTTTGGTGATCGATAAGCCAGACAACTTTTCACAGCAGCTGACGTTGTATGCTAGTGACGATCGATACAAACCAGAACTAAGTTCGCTAGGTTTGCGGATTCTGGACAGTATAAAAGCGGGAGGATCTGAAGCAGCTCAATCCTTAGCCCGCATTACGACTCGTTCACTCTCAACGTCAATAGCTCGAAGTCATTCGGTCAGCCTAATCGGAGGGATCCGACGGCATGCTTCGCCCAGGCCCACTCGATCAAGTTCTAAGAGACCATTACGGTCTCCCTCTCCCTCAATCACGGTGACTCCAGTTGAGCCACCTACATCACAAGCCCTCCTCCCACCTCCAGAACCGCTAGGGCTAGCTCCGACCCCAGCAGCCACTCCGGTTTCCGCCCCCTGGCCAGTCATGCGCCCTGGCTCACCGGCTCTCGCAGAACGTGTCGAAAGAACATTGGAAATGTTCGAAAATAGTCGACGCGGATACCAACGTCCCTCTACAGCCTCTCAAGGCACTCCCGTCCCTGTTGCGGCTACTCCTAGCCAACCCAGCCGGCCACCGATCCAAGTTCCGTCGGCACCAGTTAAACCTTCGGGCAATGCTGGCTTTTCGGGTTTCGGACCACCGCCGGTCACACGAGGACCCTACTGTACCCCTACCTGTCGAGGATACGGGGCAAGACATGACCGATTCTGTTATCCCCCTCCAATCGAGGTACCAGATAGTCCTCCAGCGGCAGGCAGACAAGACAAGGGAAAGGGAAAGGAGAAGCGAGAACCAAGGTGTCGGTATTGCATGCACAAAGGTCATGAAGGACCTCCAGAACACCCAGAGACCTGCCCCGCTTTGGCGGAATGGTTAAAGGTGTCGCAGGCTGCGCCAAACCCGATACCGTCGGGGAGTGACCAGCCAGCAGGCTCAGTGCCGCCACAAGTACCGTTAGGAGGGGGTCCTCCGGATAATGGGAATCGTGGTGGTCAAGGCGAGCATTTTGATGGTTATGAGAGACCAAGGGAAACCTCTGGTGGAAACGCGGGAGGCAGCGGAGGTGGTAACCTACCTCCCGGTGGCGGATTCTTTGGGGCTGGCGCAGGAGATCCGGGTGATTCCGATCGTGATGACAGTTCTGATGATGACGCCGATTCCCTACCTGATATCACACCCTATTTGGAACCACGTCGCAATGGCTGGAGCGATGAGAAGAAAGACCGATATGACCGTCGGGCCGAAGCACTACGAGAACGGTTGCGAAACCAATCTCGTTCCTCGTCTTCATCAAGTCACAGGAAGCCGGAGAAGTTAAGCGGCATTCCTACATTTAAGGGAGTGATCGCGGATCTGGCTAGTTTTCTGACCCTGGTCGAAGTCAAGTTTGAGTACTTTGCCGATTGCCGTCTGACGGACATGGATAAGATCAACTTGGTCATACCTCTTCTCGAAAACGAAGCCCACAACTGGTACCTGGGGATACACGCTCACATCAACCGTGAGGCTGCGAAAAGAGCGGGAATACCATTCAACAAGAAAGGGCCGCTCCGGACATGGAAGGGTTTCCGTGAACGGTTAGAGCAGAGTCACGGAGGTGACAATGTGAATCGGGATACGAATCTTCTCCAGTGGAATGACTTGGTGATGAAACCCAACCAAAGCGCTCCTTACCTGGATAGAATAATTGATCTGATGTATAAGCTAAATTACACAGACCATCAACAGGTGAAGGATAAGGTTCGGGCTGGGATAACAGCGAAACTACGGGCAGCGTGGGCGTTAAAGACGCCTCACCCTGAAAGCCTCAATGACTACCTGGATCTACTTCGACAGGTCGGTCATAACCTAGAGGATGACAAACGTTTCGGACACCTCATCGACGAGAAACCCACGAGACCACGAGAGAAGAGAGAGAAGGAAACTTCTAAACCTGCTGGAAGGTTTAAGAAGAAGGAGAAAGGTTCGGGTTGGAAGGACAACAAACCGCGGAAGACCGCTAATGTTGGCGCCGGAAAGCAGGCAGGGACGTCTGAGTACGCTTTTGCTCATCGAGACATCCCTCAGAACCTGACTGAGAAACGACGCAACAATAAGCAATGCACCAAGTGCGGGAGAGAAGGACACTTCTGGAGACAGTGTTCGGTCACCTCCCCTGTCGTACATGCTGTAAGGAATACCGCGGGAGTGAAACGGTCACGACCAAAAGCGGAATCCTCTACTAGTGGCAGTAAGCGATTAAAGCGTATTGAAGCGTCTCGACCGCCACCATCTGGCCCCAAGCTTTTAGAAGCCCGCAAACCCTCACCTACCATTATGGAGGTTGACACGGGTGACGAACTAGGTAAGAACCTAACTCTATGAAGGAATGATAATGGCTAATTTTCTAAGACCTGTGAAGGTCTGATGGGAATAAATAGTCGCTCAAAGGACGGATTTAAGGTAAGAACCCATCCGCGATGACCAGCTCTTCAGCGCTGACGAAGTCTTTGATAAGGAATGTTGAAAGACTACCCCGTCAGGTAGATGTTATGGTCGCACGCGCGGTTTTGGTTTCTTTCTTTTGGTTCTTGGGTTCCGTTATTTCTTAAGGGTGTTTATGATTAATTCATGTTAGACATTTCAGGGAAATTACTTTCAGGTTTTTCTTTGATTAAGCATTCTGCTCCGAGGGGTCGCTCTGGAAAATGGGAACCGCGCGACATTCGGATGGGGCACAAACCGGTCCCTGTTTGGCACCGGTTGACTGGACGTCTCTGGAGAGCAAATGTATTTCTTGTCTTATATGGGTCGTTTGTCTTGTACTTTGGAATTGGTCTTGGGTTATTAGTCTTGAATAAAGTTATGTTTCAAGTTTACCTGAGGAGGGTTTAGTACCCGAAATCATGCTGGCGTGATAGTAAACAGCACTCCAATTCCCTTTATTGATTAAACTATTCTTGAAAACGTTTACCGACCCGTTGTGGCCGCTGTTGTGTCGAAAGGCAAGAGACAAGCAAGAATGAGTACAAAGAGACAAAGTAAAAAGGCGCGGCACTCTAGCCCACCCAAGCATAGCAAGTCTATTCACTTACGAGTGACACTAGATTGGCGCATAGGGTGTAGACAAGTAAGTGCTGAAGCGCTATTGTTATTAGATAGTGGAGCTACTGGCCCAGTGCTAAGTAGTAAGTGGATCAAGAGTACTCAAGCTCCTTGTGTACGGAGAAGAATCCAAACTCCAATACACGATGCAAGTGGCGACCGCATACCGGGATCTGGTCTTCATTATACCAAGTCTTTGGATCTGAAGACAGGCGATCACGTGAATGGTATGCGTTTCGAGGTAGCAGATATGGCTGACACTCGTGTCGACGGCTATCTCCCTATGTCGTGGTTAAAGGACCACAACCCAGACATCGATTGGAAAGTAGGATCTCTGACCTGGCGCTCAGATTTTTGTAAGGCGAATTGCCTAACAAAGCAGAGGCGGTTAGTTTACATGATGGACGAGGAACTGTTAGCCGAAGATCCCGAAAATGTATATTTTCTTGGGACGGTACAGTTCTCGGATGATAAAGGCGAAGATGTCACAGTCCAACTCCTACCAGAGTATAAGGACTTTGGCGACATTTTCAGTCAAGAAAACATCGATGCGTTACCGGAACATACAAAGTATGATCATAGAATTGATCTGATTCCGGGAAGTACTCCGCCCTTCGGGCCTATCTATCCACTAGCGGAGAAGGAGCGTAAGGCGCTCCGTGAGTTCGTAAATGAAATGTTACGAACGGGGAAGATAGCACGATCTACTTCCTCATCCTCGGCTCCTATACTTTTCGTACCAAAACCAGATGGTACTTTAAGATTGGTAATAGATTACCGAGGGCTGAACAAGATCACGGTGAAGAACAGATATCCTCTCCCGTTGATGAATGAATTGCAAGGTAGGCTCTCAAAGGCTACGGTATATAGGTTGATGGACCTGAAGAATGGGTATTGGGGAATCCGGATCGCCGAAAAGGCCGTCGGAGATACTTACTCGCATGAGGAACTCACAGCCTTTCGGAGTGAGTTGGGATTACATGAGTTTAAGGTAATGCCCTTTGGGCTATGTAATGCCCCCGCCACCTTCCAGAGCATGATAAATGACATATTTCGAGATATGCTGGGTGAAGGAGTCGTCGCGTATATGGACGATATCCTGATTTACTCAGAGACAATAGAAGAACATGTCTCTCTGGTCAGGTGAGTAATGGAAAGGTTACGGAAGCATCGACTATGTGCAAACATAAAGAAGTCGTTCTTCCATAAAAGTGAGATAGAGTTTCTCGGTTATAGGATATCCGAAAAGGGGATATCTATGACAACAAAGAAGGTGGATACCATCTTAGATTGGAAACCACCAACTAGCGTCGTCGGAGTCCAAAGTTTTATGGGCTTCGCCAACTTCTATAGAAGGTTCATAGAGGGTTTTAGCAAGATAGGGAAACCTTTGACAGACCTTACTAAGAAGGATGTCCGATTTGATTGGACCCCGGCATGTAATGAAGCTTTTTTTGCGTTAAAGAAAGCGTTTACTACAGGACCAATCCTAGCACACTTCGATCCTGTCCGCCAGACTAAACTGGAAACGGATGCGAGTGACTTTGCATTGGGTGCAATACTGTCTCAGTTCTGTGAAGACGAGAAGTGGCACCCGGTGGCCTTTCATAGTAGAAAGTTCCACCCAGCCGAGATAAATTATGATGTACATGACAAGGAGATGACTGCCATCGTGGCAGCATTCAAGGAATGGGAACATCTGTTTCGGTCAGTAGAGGGTGAGATCTCGGTTTACACCGATCACAAGAACTTAGAGTACTTTAATAGCACTAAGACCCTCAACCGCCGGCAACATCGCTGGGCAGAATTCCTGCAGCCATTCAACTTCAAGGTAGTATACCGTGAAGGAAGGCTGAATACGAAGGCCGATGCACTGTCAAGGCGTGGAGACCACCGCCCTGAAGGGGGGAGTAATTCCCTATCAGAGACACCAAAGTCATTTTTTCGCCCCGGACAATGGGTTGTGGGACAAGAGCGAGACCTCTTACGTCCTCATTCATTGGCTGTCTGTCAAGGCTACCGGTTGCAATCAGCATTCTTGGATGCATTACATGCTGCTGCGGAAAGAGATCCTGCTTATATGAGGGATCTAAAGGCTGTGTTGGCGGGAGACAAAGGAGTCGACCGCAATCTGACAATAGAAAGGGACACTCTCACCTACAAAGACAAAATAGTAGAGAGAGGTCTTCTCCTCGATAAGAACAGGTGGTACATTCCAGATTCGCAGGATCTGAAAGACAAGATCATGGAAGCTGAACATGACTCTCGGATCGCGGGACACTTTGGGACATACAAGACGGTAGGCAGGGTTAGGGCTAACTTCTTTTGGCCTAAGATGGATGAGAGCATTACGGACTATGTTCGTACATGAGATGCCTGTCAACGGAACAAATCCGTTAAGCATAAGAAGTTTGGCTTGTTGGAACCTGTTGGTGTACCCTTGAGACCCTGGACGGATATCTCAATGGACTTCATAGTAGCACTACCGGAATCAGAGGGGTATACCAAAATTTGGGTAATCGTGGATAGATTCTCAAAGATGGCACACTTCATACCTCTGGCCACAGAAATCCCGATAAAGGATATGGCCCTGATATTCCTGAAGGAAATTTGGCGACTCCATGGGCTCCCAGAATCTATTACCTCCGACCGAGATAGCCGGTTCACATCCAAGTTTTGGATGAGCCTAATGCAACAGTTGCAACTGAAACTACGGCTATCGACCGCTTTCCACCCTGAGACTGATGGGCAGACTGAGCGGCTGAACCAGACCTTGGAACAATACTTAAGAAATTATTGTTCATATCAACAGGATGATTGGGCATCGCTGCTACCTTTGGCAGAGTACGCATACAACACATCCACTTCCGAGTCCACAAAGTTGTCTCCTTTTGAGATTAACTATGGTTTTAACCCAAGGACCAACTGGTCGGGTACAGTCTCGGAACAGCAAGGTGTACATCCCAGTAGCGAGCTGTTGGTAAAAAACTGGGAAGGTGGCTGGCAAGAAGTCCGAGATACACTTAAGCGAGCTCAAGAGAGACAATGGAAATGGCATGACCAGAAAAGGTTGCCATCACCGGAATATGTGACGATGGAAGATGTAACTAATGGCAGGGCAAAGAAAGCTGATCGCGTGATGCTAAATCGAAAGAACATCTGCACTAAGGGCCCTATGGAGAAGCTAGACCACCGAATGTTTGGACCCTTCGTGGTCAAACGTAAGGTTGGAAAGCGAGCTTATGAACTCCAATTGCCAGCCCGTTGGTCAAGCCATCCGGTATTCAATGTCGGACTCTTAGAACCCTATCGAGAGGACCCGAGTGGTAGAAGAACTAAAGAAGTTCCAGTCCCTGAGATAGTAGACAGTGAGCCCAGCTACGTTATTGAAGCAGTTGTAGATAGTCGATGGTACGGCAACATGAAAGCGAAATTTCCCAATCGCTTTGTGCAGCACCTCGTTTCATGGGAAGGCTATGGCACAGAGGAAAACTCTTGGTAGCCATATGAAATGCTAGAGGGCACCGGCTTGCAAGCCATGAAGGATTTCCATCATCGGTCTCCTCACAAACCCAGAGACCATAGGGTTGAAGGCGAACCGAATAAGGGAAATAAGAGACGACGTTAGCGGACCGGGTCAGTCCTTAGAGAAGAGGGGAGTGATGTAACAAACCTACGTTATAGAGCTATGGCAACCTAAGTCTACGCCCATACATAAGGCCAAGAGGTTATATGGTAGACTAGGAGGATATGCCTGAGCATGTCCAGGAGATACCCGATGGTCCGGGTATCGCGAAGAACAGAAGGTACTTGAGAAATAGGTGTACCTAAGTAGTGGAAGTGACGTGACCACCGCGGTTCCGGCCTAAGGATAGGTCGGAAGGCCGGGTGAGTTTACCCTGTCTAGGGAAATCACGTTACCCTACCATGGAGACCAATTTCGTGTCACCATGGACATACTTACCCTACCTTTGGGACACTATTACCCTACCTTCCGTCGGAAACGTTCTCGGAAAGATTCCGTGTGATGTTAGGATTGTTTGTTACGCAATGACGATCGACGGGCACTTGCTTGTATATTGATCGGAAGGCTACGGGAGGAGCTAGAGTGCTCCGAACATGCTGTAACTTGGCAGGATTATTCCTAACAGGTACCTGCGGCCCCAGGGTTCGCCCCGGGCGTCATGGGCCAAAATGGGTGGAGTTGCCGTTATGCTAGTTGAATGAAATCTATGAAGACATGTCCATAACACTGTGTGCGTCGTCGCCGTCCGTCCGTCCGGAGGCTGTTCGCAGGATATATAAGGGGGCCAAGGTGAGAAGGTCAGGTACCTTCTGCAAAAAGAACGGAGTAAAACGGACCAAAGCTGACGGAGTTAGCGTGAGCTTTCCGGAAGGGTCCCCAGAGTCGTCCCGGGTAGTGCCGGAGACATCTGGGAAGGTTTTACGCCAATCATGTCTACACGTGCCCCTTTGCCGTAGGCTCTTTGTGGGTTGTTGGAAGACTCTAGTAGCATGATACTTATCACGCTGAGTGGTGTGTCGGAGGTAAGGGACTATGGGTAGCGCCCACGGGTCCCGCTACCGACACAGCTCTACGTGGGAGCGTCGTAGTCCCCGTAAGTTCGCAATCAAGCAAGATAGAACTTAACCGGAGGACACCTGATGTCTACGGGTGCTTGCATAGTTCATAGCACATGGGAAGAGAGTCATTTAGTTAGCTTTCCTAGGAGTCTCGACAGTTAGCCACTGACGAGACACCGATGCGCGGAGGTTTTCACTCCGGCAGGTGTATTGGTAAACACCTGGCAGAAACCAATGTGCATACGGGAGATCTCTGCTAGAGTGCGCTGACACCTTAAGCCCTTCGGGGATCGGTAATGGTGCCGGCAACCCTTACGGAGAAGGGCATACTCATGTTGGTCAGGGCAACCTGATGGGGGAGTTTGTGGTATAAGTCTGACTACTTGAAGCTTATACGAGAACTCTCCAGCCCCGACAGAATCAACATCCTCTCGAGAGACTTTGATTGAGATAAGCCAGAGCTTAACGGTATTAAGTTTTACCGTTTACTTTTATTCTTTACACTTTACAAGAGTTGTGTTCGAGAGATTCGAAGTTTGGTGCGGTCGCATCCTTAGGAACCATCTACCTGAGGGAGCCCCCGTTACAGTAGTGCCGGAGACATCTGGGAAGGTTTTACGCCAATCAAGCCTACACGTGCCCCTTTGCCGAAGGCTCTTTGTGGGTTGTTGGAAGACTCTAATAGCATGATACTTATCACGCTCAGTGGTGTGCCGAAGGTAAGGGACCATGGGTAGCGCCCACGGGTCCCGCCACCGACACAGCTCTACGTGGGAGCGTCGTAGACCCCGTAAGTTCGCAATCAAGAAAGATAGAACTTAACCGGAGGACACCTGATGTCTACGGGTGCTTGCATAGTTCATAGCACATGGGAAGAGAGTCATTTAGTTATCTTTCCTAGGAGTCTCGACAGTTAGCCACTGACGAGACACCGATGCGCAGAGGTTTTCACTCCGGCAGGTGTATTGGTAAACACCTCACAGGAACCAATGTGCATGTGGGAGATTTCTGCTAGAGTGCGCTGACACCTTAGGCCCTTCGGGGATG
>LN891041.1:0-25682 GCA_900010015.1 Tuber aestivum
CAGCTGCTCGGGCTGGGGGTGAATGGGTTGTCCGCCTTCTCCTCGACCGTGGACCAGATGTGAATGCTCAGGGCGGTAAATATGGCAATGCACTGCAGGCAGCAGCAGCAGTCGGGAGCGAGCCCATTGTGCATCTTCTTCTCGAGGGCGGGGCCGAGGTGAATGCCCAGGCTGGCTTTTACGGCAATGCACTACAAGCAGCAGCAGCAGCAGGGAATGAGTCGGTAGTGCAGCTTCTGCTTGAGCATCGGGCAGAGGTGAATGCTGAAGGTGGCGATTATGGCAATGCACTCCAGGCAGCTGTATTTGCGGGGAACAGGTCAGTTGTGCAGCTTCTCCTCGACTATGGAGCATCAGTGAATTACCAGGGTGGAAAGTATGGTGATGCACTGCGAATAGCTACAAATATGGGGGATTCATCAGTTGTGCAGCTTCTCCTCAAGCACGGAGTAGAGGCTAACACTCAAAATTATGATTACGTCAATGCATTGCAAGTCGCTGCGTTTGCGGGCAATGAATTGGTCGTGCGAAGCCTTCTTGAGATCGGGGTTGACGTGAATGCTCTGGGTGGTGAATATGGAAATGCATTACAAGCGGCCGTTCAGGTAGGGAATGAATCGATTGTTCGCCTCCTCCTAGAGGGTGGGGCAGAGATAAATGCTCAGGGTGGCCAATATGGCAACGCATTACAAGTAGCCGTTCAGACGAGGAATGAATCAATTGTCCGCCTTCTCCTCGAGTGTGGGGCAGATGTGAATGCTCAGGGTCACCAATATGGAAATGCACTACAGGCAGCTGCCCAGGCGGGGAATAAATCAGTTGTTCTCCTTCTCCTCGAGCATGGAGTAGAGGTGAATGCTCGGGGTGGCCGATATGGCAGTGCACTACAAGCAGCTGCTCAGGCGGGGAACAGATCAGTTGTTCGCCTTCTCCTTCAGCACGGGGCAGACGTGAATACTTTGGGCGGCCAATATAACAATGCGCTACAAGCAGCTTCTCAGGCGGGGCACAGATTAGTTCGCCTTCTTCTTCAGCATAGGGCAGCGGTGAATGCTCAGGGTGGCCAATATGGCAATGCACTACAAGCAGCTGCTCAGGCGGGAAAAATTGTGTTCGCCTTCTCCTTCAGCATGGGGCAGAGGTGAATGCTCAGGGTGGCCAATATGGCAATGCACTACAAGCAGCTGCTCAGGCGAGGAGCAAATCGGTTGTTCACCTCCTCCTTCAGCATGGGGCAGAGGTGAATGCGGAGGGTGGCCAATATGGCAATGCGCTACAAGCAGCCGCTCAGGCGGGTAATGAATCGGTTGTGCGGGTGCTTCTCGTGCGTGGGGCAGAGGTGAATGCGAAGGGTGGCCAATATGGCAATGCACTACAAGCTGCTGCAGTGAGAGGGAATGAGCCGGTTGTAAAACTCCTACTTGAGGGGGGCGCAGAAACGAGCGCTCATGGGGGCCCTTTCGGCAATGCACTGCATGCAGCTGTAGTAAGGAGGAGCGAACCAGTTGCACGGCTTCTCCTTAAAAATGGCGCAGATGTGCATTGTCGGCACGGCCGTTATGGTACTGCCCTATATGCAGCGGTACATGGGCGGAATGAATCCATAGCGCGCCTTCTCCTTAACTACGGGGCAAAGCTGAATACTCAGGGCAACACACTACATGAAGCTGCAGTACGAGGGAACCAATCAGTCGTGCGGTGTCTCCTCGACCATAGCGCGGAGGTGAATGCTGAGCATAAGAGTTATGGAAATGCGCTCTATGCAGCTGCCGTAGGGGGCGATGAATCGGTTGTGCGTCTTCTCCTTGAATGCGGAGCAAAGGTAAATGCTCAGGGTGGCAGTTATGGCAATGCGCTCCAAGCAGCTGCTGCGATTGGGAACAAACATGTTGCGCAGCTTCTCCTCAAGCGTGGGGCCAAGGTGAATGCTAAAGGTGGCCTTTATGACAATGCACGACTAGCAGCTGCAATGAGAGGGAATAGGTCAATTGAGCAGCTTCTACTAGATCATGAGGCGGGGAAGTCAGAATCAGGACAATGCACTGCAGCAGAAGCAGTGCAAGTATCCGGGAGACCTTCTATATAAACTACTTACCAGAAAACCACCAGGCTAATTACCAACCAATCCCGGAAATTATTCCTCTCCTATCCCACCGACCCCTACCCCCTCATCCAGACCAGTTTTCCAAATGCGGCTACAGAATATCTAAGTTACCACCCATCACTACCATTAATCCACCATATCGCTCTAGTATTGTGCTAGTAATAACTCCCAACAACCTCTCATCCTACGAATGACATCCCGGATGACGTCCAAAAATCTCCGCCTTCCCCACGACCGCACCGTTCCTTTATTCAACCCCAAACCTAGAACTACCGTTTCGACCGATCTGACTTCTGTACTACCTCTATCACGCGGTCCCCTTTATTCCCTGACCTATTCCGACACCCCCGGAAAGCAACGTTCCCCATTCGCGATTACAGACCCTGTCTGTACTGTACTAAATGAGTGCTCCCTTTAACCTACCCCCGTGAGGGATATTTATTCCTGATGAACGCTATTTTTGTTTTTTCGTTATCTTGCTCCTATAGCAAAATTCGACATTTCTCAAGTGCTCCTGTCTAAAGTTTGGGGATACACCAACACTTGCTACCTATTTGTAAATTTTCCGAGACTTCCTGACTAAGGGGATAAGGGTATTGTTCTAGGGGTGGCGGATGTGGATGCGGGGGGTTTAGAGCAGGACAGTTTCAGTTTGATTTACCCAGGTTTTTTTTTCTTTTTCTTTTTTTTTCCTTTGGCTGGTTGGCTTCGGCCCGGACGTCTCCTGGGTCAGGAATTCGGTACTCAGTTCCTTTTCCTATTTTTCCGTTTTCCAATATTTCTTCCTCTTTTTTTTCCGATTTTTACTAGCAATCTAACGCCATGTTTGCGACCCCCTAGAGGTGGTGGTTGTTGGGGGAGGGTGCCCATCACCTGATCTTGGAGTGTGCGCTGCTTGTGAACTTGCGTTCCCTGCCCTGTCACCTTTCCTTTCCTAATGTATCACCATACCAGCTCAAGATCAACACATCAGTCGTTGGTACCTATCCCCGAGAGTACAGTATAAAAGCGCACCTGAATTGACCGGAAGTAAGCCTTGCGATAGGTGAACCGGGATTAACCTAGGCCACGCGTTAGAGCCATTCGCGAAGTGGCGTGAGTGAGGTATGGGGTGATCAAAGCGAGTTATATGCGAGATAGCCCATTATTGTATCCCCAGATAAGTCGAGAAAAATGAGGAATAATGCGACTTGGTGACCCATGTAGGGGTGGAGAAATTTGATCCGCTTCTCACTCTGTGCACTCCCTATCCAGGACATACTTCCGTAACCTCCCTGCTTTATCCACTGTTGTTTTCACTCGCGTAGACTATTAAACTGACTGTGGGCCCGCTCCAGGCATTTTTATTCTGATGGTTATTCCTAAGGGATAGCATTATGGCATATTGAGCATGTCGCTCGCTCTTTGGTCCTGGGGGACTTGAGAGGCTGCAGTGAACACAGCATATACTACGGGGGTCTGTCGGGAATAGGATTGGGGATATAGTTTTCATTAATCTGTTATTTTCCAGATTAGGGACTTACAGGACATTTACTGCCAGTTTACCTAATTTTCTATCGGGAGAGTGCGGCGAACCCATACCCATGAATTCTCCCCCCTTCCCCGGTTTCCAGCCGAGTGACTCCACGGTATCATAAATTTAATACTCTGTTCTTTCGTCTATATCTAGTCCTTCTGTTATAAAGTACCTAATATCATACGAGGCTGGAGACAAATGTGACAAGTAGAAAGGCATATAAAAACCCAAGCCGCACCACCTCGTATTTTATGTTCAGTGCATTCTGAAGCCACAAAAAAAATTAAAAAATCGATAGTTTATTCCAAAATTTATTCAAATATCTCTACTAGTGCTCATAGGTGGTTAGACTGTTGCTAGCCGCTTGGGTATGCTTCTTTCTCTCGCTCGGCGTCTTCCTCAAACTAACGGTGAAGACAGGGGTATAAGTAAAGCGTTACCTGACCATTTTGGTCCTTCCATGGGTCACCACAGTTCCCCCGTCTCCTCCGTGCACGTCCCCCCCCACACATGTGAAATACAGGGAAGACATGAGTGAAGAGGCTTCTTACCGAAATAGATAATGATAACTCTATAAACTCCAGAACAACAGTAACCACCTTCAACATTCCCGTAACCTCCACGGTCAACCTCCACCCACTGCCCTTTGCGAGAGACATCTGGGACTTCAATAGTAGGACCTTGTGTCCGAAATTGCCACGCTCCAGGATTTCCCGAGCCTGTGCTCTGCAGATCCCCGTGATGAAGCAAAGAATATCTTTTTCCCCATACACCCAGTAGACTCCCGAGGACAGAGCAAAATAAACTTCATAGCTCACCCTTTCCTCTATTAATCTTTCATAGCTTCGAAGATTATTGAGCAGACAGCGTGAAGTATGATAGATCTGGTTCATGCTAGCGTATAAGCCTTTTCTTACCGCCCATGTCCAGAGACTCCTGCGTTTATCGCAGGACTTCATAAGGCCAAGATAGTTGCTTCTAGGTGCACCCCGACTGGGATCACACTACATCACTCGCCACCTTTTGGCACCAAATTACAAACTGCTTAGATGGTGGAGCAGACAGAAACAGAAAATCAACGCCAGCCGCACAAACTGTAGTTTCCACTGCCGAGGGGTCTGTGCATAGCGGGCCTTCTGGCCGATCAGCTTCCAAGCACTTTAGCTAGTGGCCTATCATCTATCGCGAATATCGAGGGCCTTTCTCATACCGAAGGATCTCTAAGAATCTTCTCCTAATCGGATAAACCTGCTAGCATTTAAAGTTTGAATTCTGGTATCCTGCAGTGGTTCCCCCAACGTGCGGGACTGGAAGCTTTGCGAAGGCCATCTATTTTTGAGCTTTAACAGAGCTACGCTCTAGAATAACCCCGTCTGGGTGCAACCGTATCCTCGTCAAAATATATCACTCGACCTCTGCCCTCTTTAGAATTGAAATGCCGGAGATATATATTAGCTGTTGAGCACCGCGGTGTTGGGCAGGCCTGAACACATGTGGAAAATTGTACATCCTGGGGCTAAAAACATTTTTCGTTATTATTTGTTTTTCTTTTTTCCTTTCCTTCCTGTCCCCTCCCTCTTTCACTCTCTATTCTCCATTCCTATTGTGTTCATTTCCCCACTCTATGCTCAGAGGTTGGCCCATTCAACCCTCCCGCCTTCCTATGACATCTTATCC
This sequence comes from Tuber aestivum, assembly GCA_900010015.1. Lineage (NCBI taxonomy): Eukaryota > Fungi > Ascomycota > Pezizomycetes > Pezizales > Tuberaceae > Tuber > Tuber aestivum. The sequence continues at coordinate 5,298 of LN891041.1, forward strand.
TACTCGCCAAATTTTGATTCTTGGTTGTCCACCTAGGTACCTTCTATAGACCGTTGTTTCAGTCCAGATTTATTCTCCCAGGCTAAGCCTATTTTCCTGCCAAAGCCTCGTGGACTCGCTTGAAGCTCATCACAGGGGTACAATATGTGTCTAAAAGTACCGCAATTCTTTTGGAGCACTGTCAGACCTCGGATAGCTGGGATTAAGAATGGGATGTTTGGTTCCAAAAGGGAGGTGTTCTACATCACGCTGCTCACATATACATATTGCGGCTCGCAAAGAGAGAAGAGAGAGATACAAGAGTATGCGTGCCCGCTTTTCCTCTAATTAGCTTTACACAACTGGGCGGGGGTTAAAGTAATGTTATTGAAAAAAGTACAGTGACACCCCGATCACGTTGAACCATAAAAGAATCTCTAGCATCTCCAAATCATGGTAAAATTTGACCTCTTGAACGGGCTTTTTCCGGGTTTTCATGGCATTCTAGGAACCCCGCCCCGCCTGTTCTTATTGGGACTTGACTAACTGAGTTCGATCTTCTGATAGGTTACTAAATAGAAGTATTCAAGGAGGAAAAAAAAAGGGCAACCCTCTTACGAGTGACGATGGCTGGGTGACTGACTGCTCCCCAATATCACCGCTCCGCAGTACAGTCCAGAATAATAATTTATTAGTCCAAGCATATAATGTCTAGTCCCGGGGGGTGATAAATAGGAAGAGGAACTTGAGGGGGGGGGGCGCTAGATGTGTGCCATTAATAACACCTTCGGACATTACTTGAGAGCGCCCAGCGCACGGCGCCCTTGCAATAATCCTTCGAACATTGCTCCCTCTCTCTTCCGTTCCAGGCCCCCGGAAATTCAAGGTTCAACTCCTATGTTTGGCCATCCGGGATGGCATAGTGCAGCCTTAGGAGAGCGCCGGACTTTCACCAAGGACGGCGGCGGAGCCATATATGCAGTAAAGCCGAACCGGATTCAGGATGTCAAGGTAGGAGGGGCTGCTGACCCTATGGCTGACCATTTATGGCTCCTACTTGTATCCTGGGCTGCCAAACCAAAGCCTTCAATCATTCTGATAAGGGCTGTGGAGGATAGGCAGGGGTGTGGAAGACTCGATTAAGGATCCCACTCCCGTACACCCGGCTCCGCCATTAATCCTTTTGAAGAAGAGGGATGGAGGACACCGACGAGGGAAGCAACACAAGTGCAAGGACGACGAACTCAAGATGCGAGAGAGTGAGGAAGGATGAGGAGAAAGCTGGTGATCGATGATGATGATCAAGCTAACGACAGAATGGGAGATATATATTTCCTAAGCTACAAGAACTCTGGAACTCTAAGGAAAGACGACGATCACAAAAGAACCACACCATCCTAACGAACCATGATCCTCCATGCTCCCAACCAGAACTCCCATGAACCTCCAAAAAAGAACCAAATGCCTAGAAGCATGAAAGAAACCAATCCCCATAACCAATGCCCTATGGCAACAAGGTGAGCATGAAACCTAACTCCTAACCCCTAAAAGCACAAATCATCCCTCTGCCTAACTGCCATCCTGCATGTGCGATAGGCACTCCAACACCATTGAAGGGGAAAAGTATCTGGGTCTGATTCCTAATATCGGCGGCCTCTTTCATGCTGACGGCACGATACATGTCGTTCCTATCCCAATTCTAACCCTACCCGATAGCCCAAGGGAATAAGCAAAGTGGGATAAATTGAGAGAAATCTTCAGTCTTATTACCGCTTGCTAATACTTGGACTTGATATATTATCAGATAGTTCCCTCGCACTTTTGTTCCCCCTGCTTCTGAGGAGAGCTTTTCACTCATCCTGTCCCGTCAGCACCCGTACCACCGGCCATCTGTCATGTTTTCTACCCCACCCCCCTATACCCTCCACCTCCTCGGCTTCCCTTTGTAAAGTATGCTTCACCGCTTCCCACCCTCGCCTAGATTACCTCTTAATTTTCACTAGACCTTCTCATCCCCTCTTTAAGTACAGTATAGTAGTTGGCGGTGCGGATGGCAAGCAAGTTTGGAGAGAAATGCCATTGAAATTTATAGTAAATAGCAAGGCGTAACAAGGTCTATATCACAAACTTCCACCGATCCTGTCTATTTTCCCTTCGGAGGCTTCCTCCCCCCGTCCCCCCACCCCCCACCAGCAGTCACTCCAAATACCCGGACCAGCAGCCAGGGAACCAAATCCTACAGAAACTGGAGCACAGTTCGGTCGAATATTGTTACATCTCACCTATCACTACCCCAGATAGCCAGAATCAAAACAATCGCCCGGGCAAAGAGAGCGGTCCGGGGCGGCAGATGGCCAGGGGTTTTGGTATGGAACAAGTTCGGGGGCGGCGTGCTTCATTCAGGGCAGTGGAGCATCTAGTCCTACGAGACCCGGGACAATGTGGGGAGGTGCGAGGTGACAGCGGGGAAGGTCGGATACCCTATGTACTGGGAAGGTGGGGGGGTAGCTGAGATGCTTGGGCGGAAATTTCGTCCTAGCTTGGCCTTTCAGAGAATCGCTGATAGAACTAGAGACACGGAGGAAAGGGTAGAAGTACTACGGCCAATGCATAGTTTCTAATTTAACCAAGATGACAACCTTTCGAGAGCCCAAAAAAGGGAAAATACAAAAGAACCTAGCCCTGGGATGAACTATGGGAAAGAAAACGAGGGAACGGAGGTTATCCCATAGCAGTCACCGAACACTTCTCTTGGCAGATTGCAAGTAGGTATCCAAGGGGAAGATGTACCTATGCGGGATGGCAAGGGGATATTGTGGATACCCCCGAATGTGCTATTGAAACAGGGGCAGTCCAACCTCCTAGAGATTAGCGTAGCAATGCGAGATGCAGGCTGTAGTAAACGAGAGGAAGAATGAGGGGAAAACAGTTTAAAGTCCTGTTCAGAGTTCCGAACTGTCTAGCGCACCTGTCCCCGAGGCGGCGCCAGATGGACAGTGAGCCAAATTCACTCTGCACGGTATATACAACACCCTGGAAAATATCCGCACCCAAGAAAACCTCACTGCCCCTATAGGCACTATGGGGGAATATGTGCGACATGTACCATTACTCGTTAAGTCCGCAGCCGCTCCTAATTGGAATGCTAGATACATCGTGGTAGCAGTGGGTAGCGTACACACCCAAGCCGTGGCATTTCTCACACGCGAAGGACGGGAGGTAGAACGGCGGTGGAACATGACTGAAACGTGGGCGAAAGCAGGCTGGCCGATAGCGTGCTAAATTACCTAAAGAGACTCAAGTGAATACCAGACCCCCCAAGACCTCTTCCATCCCGGCACGGGACCAAACTCAGACTCCTTCGGTGGCACACGCACAACGGACAGAATGGGGGTGTTAACTAATGTCTGCGGATTGTCTACTTGTCGGGGCGGGATGGCCGAACGGCAATGATGAGTACTAGCCGTTTTCAAAAGTATTCGGATGGCTTGGCATCTTTTTCGCCTGTCTTGGAGCCAAGGTATCCGGATACTCTTGAAAACGGCTAGTAGAGGGTGGTAAAATGCGTTACCGGTATACGAGGTCAGGACCGAATGTGTTCGGGAGGAGAGCCGGATGCGGCGGGGGAGGCTGGGGAGTGGATACGATATGAACTGAAGAAACGGGGTCAATTGCAACACAAAGAGAGGAAGGCCGAATGTGATGGGGAGGGTCAGGCCAGGAGTGGTGGTACTACTAACCTCCCGGTCAGGCTCGGCTCTATCGCTGCGAGCCCAAAAAGAGACTCGTAAGTCGTGTTGCGCTCAGTCTTTGCTATTATAAAATGTCGGAATCAAGGTGGCTGCGAGCAGAAATGAAAAGTAGACTGAAGCGTCATAGCGACTGTCTCCGATCTCTGCGATGTCGCCGTATTGATATTTCTCCACGATCCTTCTCCTCTTCCTCTAAGGCAATTTCCCCTGGCTACAGATTTTGCCAGCCTCAAGGAGAGAGCTAACCAGAGCCCCTATATAGGGGGAAGAAGAATCGAAAAAATCGGAGGACTATCGAGCCGACGATGTTTGGGAAAACGGCCGAATAAGCGAGGGTACTTGGTGATGTTGTCGTGTAGTTAGTTCCGGTATCAGGGCCTGAATGTGCTGTAGGGAATATGAGTCGGGGGATAGGGGGAAAATTGTCCGAGGATCACGATCAAGGGCTGAGCGGAAGCCGTGTGGGGAAGCCCGCGCTGTACAGTACTGTAACGTAGTACTTAGCTGGCCTGGACTCGGGTAGCGGCATTCTGCCGAAAGACAGCTTGTACCGTATCAATAGCTCCAGTACCCAAAAGCGCGGGGCTCGGGAGCTGTCCAATTTTCGTTAGTTGCCTGATGGCCTGTTGGCCTCCCGGGTTGCGGGCAGCGGTGTCGAGGCCAGTCTCCGGACAATGGAAGCATTTGGCGCCGCGCTTGAAGAAGGGAAGCATAACTCTCGACTTGGCGCCCAGAAAATAAAACTATTCAACAATGGGACTGCACGTCTCGTAAGTTACTCTAGCAGACTACCCGGTATGCTTCTGTATCGGTAAGCGAGCCCGCCGTACTAGTACCGTACTCGTACTCGTACTCTTGGCGGCGGCTACGGATTTTGCCATCCTCAGCCCCGTCCTGTCACGGTGCAAATAAGGAAATACCGTAGCGGCATGTGTGGGCTGACCAAAAAAAAAAAAAATGGTACAAGCTATCGGTATTCGCAGCCTTGGTCCTGTTGGTTGCTAGGTAACTTAATGCCCCTCATCATGCATTGCTGTGGGTAGGACACCCTTCGTCTACTCGAGTACTGTGCCATCATTTGCCGAGACCTGGCTGCCACCCAGCTGGTGGCATATCGGCCGGTAATGAGACGAATCCACAGGCTACCTAAAGCCTCTTTATAAAATGGCGAGAATAAATTTGCGGGGGGAAGGAGAAAAATTAAAATAACTCGAACCCCCCAGGTACATTCTCCTCTCAGCTCTCCCACACTTTTCCATGTTGAACCAAGTCCTTGTGTGAAGCCTTTAGCAGTTTGGTCCGAATTTTTGGCGTAGCTCGATGGCCAAAACACTCCACTTTCTACGTGTGCCTAGACAAACACACATGTATCTTTCCCAACTGTAAAAAAATTTGAAATCCAAGATCTCATTACAAGTAGATTTAATTTCCCTTTTTGCGGATTCCCCCTTGAATTCTTCCCCCTCATCCATAAAGGGTGAGAGGTGAGGAAATTCTTTCCAAAGGTTTCGCTTTTTGGGTGACATATTCCCCCAGTCCACGGTATCTGGGGGTTTTTGGGGCCAAGTGGATCGCACGGTGTCGCAAAGGCTGACCCGTCTACGATGCTGTTATCGTCCTATCGCGCTTTCTGTAGGGCGAGTACCGGACCCGATTATGGACTTGGCATTGGAATATTGCCATTCTTCCGGCCCCGTGCGGGATGTTTCCTCCCTAGAGAGGCCACTACCATAGGCCTTGACGATCGTGAGAGCTGATTGGCTGATTGTGGTTTCCCTTTTTGGAGATAGATTTTGCAACGTGAATAAACTATCGTACTGCTTTTCTCTCTTAGAGCGGTATGCGCGAAAACCAACTTGTGACTTATTCCATTGCACAGATAACGCAGAAGCAAGAAAATTACCCGTCTCTGATTCGCAGCAGTCGGCCCACGGTCATGCCTGCAGGACTAGGCTTGCAGACGCCCTTCCTGTGTGTAAGCGCTCGAATTTGAGAGTCCCGCTCCTGGAAATCTTAAAAAAGGGTGCTCTGGGGAGCTTCTCTCTACGAGTACCGGTGGTTGCTATCCCACCTCGTCTTTGATTATACAGTTGAGAAGCATAAATCAAAAGGGTCCGCAGCTTGAACCACTACCCTCCTCAAAAGCGAACGCCAGTCCCTGCCAATCCTTTCCGACTCAAAGATAGCGAGCTATCACGGCAACACCTTTACACTTCCTTTCTCAGGTAGACAACATCCGTGAGAGAAGAAATGGCAAAGACCTTCAGCATTGCAGATATCCCAGTCGTTCTTAGTCTCTACTATCGCCTAGCCGTTCTTGCTCTCCGCAACAGACATGAGGTGACCCTCTATTATTTCAAGAGACTGGGGGATGCGATTAAGGAAATTGAGCAACAGCTGGCGGTAATAGCAAACCTTGCTGCACAAGGCGATGAGAACAACCCGCCATACCCGGGGCTTCTTGAATGGAAAAAAAGCGGAGGGTTGGATGATTATAGCAATGCCCTGGAGGAACTGAGGGCCAAGGTAGATGTCCACAGATGGAGGAAATCCTCCAGAGAATTTCTTTGGCCGTTTTATGAGTCCAAATTTAGACGTTACTTAGACTCGGCTGAGAAGAGGAGACGGGAGCTTCAAGAATTATTAAATATAGGCCCAACGTAGGTCATCTCTTCTTCTGCACGCTGAGAATTCGACTTCTCCATCCCCCCCTCCTTTTTGGTGGAAAAGCTAACTAGTTGTCTAGGGAGACGGTAACAAATGCGTTGCGAAATCTAGATGGTACTTGATCATAATCTCCCTCACCTTGCCAGCTGTCTCCTTTACTAATATCGGATATTTCTAAAACCCCAGGTATAGAACCGCCGGAGGTGCTGGTGTGGCTTAATGCCGTTGATCCTGAGGCCAATTATTTGTCTGCACTTGATGTTCGTGCACCTGGTACGGGTAATTGGCTGCTCAGGGGGCGTGAGTACGTCGATTGGAAGGAAGGAAGAGAGGGGGTTCTCTGGCTTTATGGAATGCGTAAGTGCACAGTGGAGAAAAATCTTTTGTTCCGAGGAATATATTTACCATTTGTGTTATGTAGCCGGATGCGGCAAGAGTGTTCTAAGGTGCGAACTCCGCGGGATATCAAGAGGCGCTATATAACTGCTTTATTGCTAACTAGCTCTTTAGCGCTACTGTCATTAAAGATATCGAACAACTGTGCGAAGTGAGCGGCGATCATGCATTCGCCTATTTTTACTTTACCTTCAGCGACCCGAAGAAGCAGAACTTGCTCAATATGCTTCTATCCCTCATTGGCCAACTAGCAAAGGGGCTTTCGGACTGTGATTTTCCCAACGAGGTCAAAAACCTGTATCGCAACTCCGAAGCAATTGGAAAGTCACCAGGTATCGAAGATCTCAAGAGTGCATTTTCTCAGATCATAAAGTCTTACAAAAAGACGTTTCTGATCTTAGATGCCTTGGATGAATTCCCCGAGCCTAGCCGGAGGAGTCTACTGTCTTGGTTGAGCAAACTAGCTACCGATAACAAGGTCGAGTCACTTTCCATTCTGGTTACTAGCCGTCCCAAGGCCGATATTGTAAGATCCCTGAAACCTCTTAAGCCTTCTTCAATATCTCTAGAATCCAAAACAATCGATCCAGATATCCGATCATATATACATAATTCACTGGATGGCAAGGATAAGTTCCAGGGATTTACTCAAACAACAAAGAGTGAGATAGTGGAAGCACTCGTTGTTTGTTCACTGGGAATGTATGTTATACCAAAATTTGAGTTTTCAACTGATGCTAATACAAGGGTGGGAGTGGTAAGGTTCCGATGGGTAACTTGTCTCTTACGAATTCTAAATCAAGATTTTATTGAGCCGGAAGACTTGGCAGCAGTGTCAAAGGAACCCCCGCAACGCTTAGATCCCATCTACTCGAGGATCCTTGGCAGAATTCCTGAGGAGAAGAGGGAGTACATTCAGCGAGCCATGCATTGGCTCGCATTCTCGGCAGAACCATTGACGTTAGGGCAGATTGCGGAGGCAGTCGTGATCAAATACGACGTCGAAAATTATGGCAATCATTCGGAAGCCCTTTCTGATATGGGGTCCCTCATGAGCAAACTTCCTGGCCTCATTTCATTTGAGGATTCTAGAGACTATGAATCCTCCACCCAAGAAAGCTGCCGATTACGACTAGCGCATCCCTCGGTAAAGGAATATTTGATCTCCGAGCGAGCAGCTCAGGGCCCCAGTGCCTACTCTCATATATCGGAGGAGATAGCGGATCTGTGGATGGGACATGCTTGCCTTAGTCAAATACTACGACATAGTGGACGAAATGCTATATCCGGGCCTGAAGGACAAAAGACGACATTTCTCTATCATAGCGCTCGCTATTGGTTCCATTACATAAGGGCACTGGGGGATACAGCACCCATTCTACTGTTGGATGCTGCATTGCGGGTCCTCGGGCTTGGTCAGGTCTGGCTGGATATATATGACCCTGATGGTCATTACCACCATGGGCCCAGAGGTTCCGGGATCTACCCATCGTCAATCTACTATTGTTGCTTGTTAGATTTGGCAGTAGCCATTAAACCTCTGCTCGAAAGAAACCAGGATGCAGTAAACGTGAACGCAAAGGGTGGTGTGTACGGAAATGCACTACAAGCAGCTGCGCTGAGGGGGGGCGGATTGACTGTGCAGCTTCTCCTCTGTTACGGGGCAGAGGTGAATGCGCCGGGTGGCTATTACGGCAATGCACTACAAGCAGCTGCATCTCAACGGAACGAAGCTGTTGTGGAGCTCCTTCTCGAGTACGGGGCGGCCGTGGGTGCTCGGGGTGGCCATTATGGCAACGCATTGCAGGCAGCTGCCAGGACGGGGAATGAATCGGTTGTGCGGCGTCTCCTCGCATGCGGGGCGGCAGTCAATGCTCAGGGTGGCTATTACGGCAATGCACTGCAAGCAGCTGTAGTGGAGGGGAGCGAATCCGTTGTGAAACTTCTTCTTAAGTGCGGGGCAGCGGTGAATGCTGAGGGTGGGGTTTATGGAAACGCACTGGATGCAGCGGAGGAGGTGGGGAACGAATTGATTGCGCAGCTTCTCTTTGTTCGTGGGGCTGGTGGGGGGGTTTCGGCAATATGGTATGAGTAGCGCAGCTATCTTGAAACCTATTGATAGTTCAACTGCTAGAATATACTATTGCTAAAGCAAGCACCAATAGTTGGAAGTTGTGGCCTACAGTAACATTCCATATTTGTTTTCCCTCTCTTACCCGATTTCCCATGACTGCTATAAAAAAGTCCCCTCCTGCTCACACATCCACCATTCACAGTCTCCCAGAATACAAATTCCCCCATTATTCTCCCATAATTAACTACTTATCCTCAACCGCATCTGTCCTGGCGCCACCAAACACCCCAGTAGATATTTGGGAAATTCTCCTGGATTCCGAATTCCCCCACTGTCAGGTTACTCGAATATGAACAACCAAATGTATCTGTCTGTATCCAACCTCCTTAACACCTTTCCCCCTCTCCCGTTAATCTAGTAACTCATCCCAACGTTGTGAAAACTGCCTCACGTGCTGGGAATTACGGAAGCTGTCGGCTCACATTAAACGTCCTGAGTTAGCTTTCGGTGCTGCCCGATTCCTGTGTAATTCTCTTTTTTTCTTATTGTTATCACCTCTCTAGCTTAAAATCGGACATATCTTTCAACCTGTGATTGGGGTTCGGGGATTCATCTGTACCGTATATTACTAGTATCATATATACCGCACATATCTGAGTTTTTCCTGGGGCTTCCTGATAGTAGGAGCAAGGTCGTTGTTATGGGGGGGGTAGGAATGCCCGGGTAGGGTTTGGGAAAGGATGGAAGTATTGAAAGGGACGGATCGGGGTCGGAAAAAACAAACACACAAAACAGGTCAGCTTCACTTACCTACGAATCAAGCAGGCAATCGAACCTTCACACGTGAAAAAGAATTCCGAAAAGAGGTCTACACAAATAAAATTGATGCAAATAAAAGGAAGGAACAAACACAAAGGTAAGATTCCCAAGCATTGGTACAGACTTCATAGTCATGGGTTGTCTTTGTCCATTCTCTTGTCTCTTTTCTCCCTGTCTCTCATCTTCGTCTGTTGGTTGGAAAGGGAAGGGAGAAAAAAAATACCTTTTATCCCTCTCTGGTCCACAGAATATCACTCTGGCCAGTTGTTGGATTTAGTGCTTATTCGTCAAACAGACCAGTTTTCTTTCAGTTAGTTTCTCCTAGTACTTTCCTCACCACTCTCTTCAACGTTAGTTACTGCTTGAGTTTTTCTTCATCTCTTCACCGTCTGTTTCACAACCGCACAACCATGCTGGATTCAACTATGGTATTACTGTCTTTTCATTATCCGAGGTTCTCATGTTTTTCTTCCTCTCCGAGGTTTTGTCAAATTCTTTCCTCCGAGGTTCTCATATTACCAACCTCGGGTTTTTGATATTTCTTTCTTTCACTTGATGGTTCGGCTAGCATAAAACCCCACAGCTGCGCAGGTGGTGAGAAAATTAAGCTTCTTTCTCGTTAGCTGTCGTATCAATTCACATTAGTCACAACCAAATCTTAACAAATCAAAGAAAACCTAACAAACTTCACAGCACAAAAGCTCAACCCTATACAAAAGAAAATAAACACATTTCAACCCCCTAAGTTATCACGCTAATTTACCTCTTCACTTATTACCGATAGCCCGAAGGGGTTGGTCTAGGGGCATGCCTTTCTCCCTTCCCTTCCATTTTTCATATTCAAACCTGGATCAAGGCCGCAGTGCAGGGTTGGTGCACGGGTATTCTGGTGGTAAGGGTGTGCAAGTACTTTTTGCTCTTGGGCATTCCGCTGCTCCGGGTCTTGTTTTCCCTGCTTCCCCCCTCTTTTTCTTCTGCATGCATCACTTTATCTTCACAAATTACAGTATTCGTTGTAAACACTCTTGAAAGTAGAATAGCACGTACAATTTTTTTTTTCATTTATGGAACCTAGCCCCCCTCTGATCTGATGATTAGTATTATCAGAAATGGGTACTCGCAAGAGGTAGTCCCTACACGAGTTAGGTAGAGCCGGGGGTCTAAACCCCGATTACCCGATAGACCTCATGGATCTTGCGAAGCTAGGGTATGTTTCTGGGGGATTATTGACTGCGTGATGAGGGCGGTTCTGCTGAACAGCACACACCAGGTTCTCTGCATCTGAGAGGTTGGAAAAGTGTCATTAAAACATGACGGGAGGAAAAGGCAGAGAAGATCTAAATTAGGGTGAATTCAGAAAGATAATACGTGGAATCCACAAAGCTGATGGTGGTCTCGGGACATCACTCACTATGTGGCCCTTAACCGCGCCGAGGTCCCTGCTATTTCGAAAGATGCTAAGTGATCATGGAAGATTGTGGCACTCCTAGGGAGTGCTGAACTGCTCAACAATAGAAGAAATAGATCAACAGATTTATTATACTGGATTGGAGTTCCCTATAATAAAATACCAAATTCATGATGACCTGAAAGGGCCTAGAGTTCTTGTCCCTTTTCTGATTGTTGCCTGTCTTTCTCATCTGTTTGGGAATTTCTTTCCACTGCTTTTTAAGTTCATTATCTGTAGTGATGGACACGAGCATGATCGAGCAGATCGTACGGGTTCCGCTCGACTATGGTCTGATCGAGAGGAACACATGATTGAATGATCGAGTGATCGATCATGAGTAGTGCTCGAGAATGATGTGAGATAGTCGATTATTGTCGGCCATCCCAGATCACGCTCGAGTATTTACTCGTATACATTATCACATGATTACCAAGATATCTATATATAACTGACTGACCGATCATGATCGAGTTTAGTCGAATCTAGTCGAGCATAGTCCACTATGATCGGGTGGTATCCCTGATCGATCAAGTCGAGGAGATTATGGATCCCGTGCTCGATCGTGTCGTGATCGAGAGACCCCCTGTGGTCGAGGTGATCGAACATCCTATAGTCGAGCAAAACTCGATCATGATCTGATCGTGGCCATCACTAATTCTTACTCCACACTATCCAGCTCTTTCCGATAAACTATTGCTCATAATTCACTAGCACAGAGTATACTACCCCATTGTATTGACTTTCGACTCCTCTTTTGTCTTGTTACTTGCACAGTTTCTGCCGCTTTGGCATTTTGGGTATCTTGGAGGGTGAGTACTTCCATTTGAGTTAGAGCTAAGTTTCCCTTAACATAATACTATAAACTTTGGTTCAGCAATGCTGAAAGCTCACTGGTATTGCAGAAAAGCGAGTCTGTATGCCATATGGGTAAGCAGATAGTTTTTGGAGTTGAGATAGGATTGTTGGGCTGCAGGATTGGGAAGGATGTATGTAATGCGGATGTAGATTGCTGGTCAGGTGGCTTGTTGAGTACCATGTTCAGATTAAAGATAATAAGGTCTGTCATTCGAAAACCAGACCTAACTATAGTTGACTTAAAGATTAGCGCTTGAATAGACTCAATTGCAGGAAAGAATTCGACTTCATGAAATTCCCAATATCCTGCTCCTGTCACTTCAGCAAGGGCGACCTCAGTGGAATAGTATTTATATGATTGGAAGTCAACCACATCCAACAGTTGGTGGATATGTGTAGTGTCGGTGTTCCCAACCGTCCTGGGCAGGGTGGGTAAGGGCAGTAGGGCATGGCGTCTGTCTTTTTTTTCATCAAGACTGCTATCCTCGGGGTTGACGCCCGGGCCCGGGAGTCTTAATACAAATGGCATCTTCCGGCCGTCATGGGAATAGCCTAGTCGTCATCTGCAGGCTTGGCGCGTTCTTTGTAGACCCCTCTTGTTATTTTGTGAGCACTGGGATAGCCGATTGTCATCCTACACTGTGGGTGGTTATTTCATAGTGGAGATGGATTGATCAAGCGATACAATACAGTCTAGAAAAGGTGAATAAGTAGGCTCAGATTTCGAGAAAATATAGGAGTAATCCTTCTAGTACCCACCATAACAAGCCTATTCGAAATACTGGATTCCATGCCAGCAGAGGTAGAATGTGCATTCAGCAGGTATGGCATCCCATAGTCCTATTATTCAAAATACTCACCGAAAGCTTAATAACTTACAATGATACTTGGGATTGCATTGAGTGGAAAAAAGCTTCTTACATATCGTCGCAGCCAGATCGCGGATGAGGAAATAGAAGCGGTCGAGTGTATGAAATCGTAGAAGAAGACTGGTTTAGTTTCGGAAAAGCATGTTACAGAAGTGGAGATAATGCTGAAATATTTAGAGGACAGGGCAATAAAGTTAGCCCGAGGAAGGAGCATAGGTCCCAGTTGCTCTGAAGCAGGTTCCGATAGCAGTGTATGGATTATTTAGTTCTTATAATTTTGCAGGGGAGGCGAAGTGGGTGCAAGGAAGCCATTTGCAGAAATAGCAGTCAGGATGGGGAGGTACCAAGTTACTTTTATTTGGATACAAAGCTTTGGTTTCGTTGTGACTATAGACTTACTACTAGTATATTGGGAATAGAACATGCGGGGGAGACATCTATACGGCCCGGCTCGCCGTCCCGGGTAGAGGATAGGACGGACCACAGGATGGGCGTCTGTCCAGCGCAGATTTCCGGAAACCGGCGAGCGGACTGCACGATCGGGAACACTAGTGTTCATACCTACCTTGGAGGCTTATTGAGACCTCTCTCTCACCTCCATGCCAGACCCCTAGAAATGCCTTGTGCAGTTCCCAGGTCTTGGCCATCTGGGATAGCACGGTGCGAGCGTGAAAGAGCATTGGATTTTAACCAAGGTTGGTAACGGTGCCGAATATGCTGTAAACAGATAACTTAACGGGTTCGTAGCATTGGGGTGGGAATAGTTGCTGACTCTGCCGAACTATTTCTGGAACTGTTATCCCAGACAGCCGAATCAAAGCCTGCAGTGATGCTACTTGATAAGGAGTTTCTCAGGATAATTAGGTAAGATGCGGAAGACCGCCGTTGCTCCTACTCCTGCGTATTTTTCTTATTAACGGGGCTGGTTACTAGACTTTGGAAGGAAAACAAGCTCTGGTTTTCTGCTTTCATCAATGGAGCCTCTCGCGCACGAATGCTACACGTCTTCTTTATATTTAATCCTACAGTGATGGAATAGGTATTCAAGCAGGGTAAATAGAAGGAAAATGTATGGACTTTATTAACGTCCCTCATTCGCCGAACCCGACATATTATTTTTAGATAGTTCTCTCTCACTTTTTTTCTCTACGTATGCGGCAAACCTTTTGTTCACCCTTTCCTACCATGCACCACTACTATTTGCTATGTTCCCACTTGACCTAAGCCTTCCATCTCCTTAGGTTCCTTTTGAAAAGTGTGCTTGTCCACTTCTCCTTCCCAATGTTCCCTTCTCAAGGCCCCGCTCACCAAGTACAGTGCAGCATTTGGTGGTCGTATGCCAGGATGAGGAGCAATTGGGGAGAAGATATATTTTAGATTTATTGTAAATAAGGTGTAACGGGGCCCGGATCAACTACTATCGATTTAGTCCATTTTCCCTCCGGATTTTCCCTCCCTCTCTCCTTCCCCGCCCTCCAATGGGTACGCTCACTCCAGATTCGCCTCAAATGCCCGGACCAGGATCAAGAGCACCAGATTTTACGGAAACAGGAATGCGGTTGGCGGGAACATTGTCACGCCTCGTAGTTCGGTGTCCTAGATGGCCGAAATCCGGACCATCCATCTAGTAAAACGAGTGACCCCGCGTGGCAAATAGGGTTTTGGTGTGGAAGGGGTTTAGAGTCCTACGAAGCCTGGTACATCAAGGGGTGGTGCAGCATGGCCGTGCGGAGGGCTGGATGCCCTAGGTCCCGGGAAGGCAGGGTGGGGTACTCGTGATGCTTGGATGGAATTCTCGCCCCGGTTGGAATTCCCTGCGAATGAATGATAGAACCAGAGGCCCAAAGAAAAAGAAAAAAGTGCTTACAAAGGCGCCGATCTCTCGAAATCCCAAGTTACCGTAGGAAAAGGTACTAAGGCTAATCTTAAGATGAGCTATAAGAAACACTGGAATAACGGTTAGCCCCGTATCAGTCACCGACCCCTTCCCCCTGGTGGATTGCAAGTAGATCTCCTAGGGGGAGACGCGTTTTTGCGGGTATGGCGAGGGACCCTAGGGGCTCTCCCCGGGTGCGCCACAGGAATAGGGGCAGTTTATCCCCCAGCCATCATTGGTGTAGTAGTGCTGGCCATAGGCTATAGAGGACAAGGGAATGAAAGAGAGGATAATAATTTAGAGTTCTGCCGGAGTTCCAAACGGTTTAGTGCATAAATCTGTGGAGTAGAGCCGGATGGACCGTGAGCTGTGGCCGGCCTTCGCGGTATATACCTCCTAGGGTAAACTGGTGCCCAAGAGAGCCTTACTTGTACCGTCCTTTGGGCTCGTAGGGAAAATGTGTGCGGCACGAATCTTCACTCATTATGTCAGCAGACGTTCCTAGTTGGAATACTAGACACGATCAGGGAAGTAGAGCGAAGAGGAAACGTGACTGCAATGTGGGTGAAACTAGAGCTAGATATCGGTAACTACCGTAGATTGATTGATCGCGTGCCCAACTACCTGAATACAGTGCTCGTAGACTCAAGTAAATACGCGACCCCCGCGCTAAAAGGGCCTCTTTCATCTCGGCGTGGATCCGAGCGCACACTTGTTCGATGGCGCATGTGTAACAGACGGAATGCGGCTATTAGCCAAGGTCTGCTTAATGCGAACTCATCGAGAAGGTGGGAAAGCCAAACGGGAATATCGGGTGGCCAGTGGTGGAATGTGTGGGGTGATGTCAGGTCCGAATGTTTCGAGACGGAATGCTAAATTCACTAGAGGAGATTGGGGGGGGACTGAGAATCGGATGCCATATGAACTGAAGAAGCAGGGGTCAGCTAGGATACCGGTATCCTAAGACGAAGGCCGGGTGCGGTAGGAGGGGTCAAGGGAAAGGTCAGGCCAGAACGTGGCACTGGACTAACCTCTGCGCCGCTGGCGGGCTCAGGTGTATCACGGCGGGTCCGAATCTGAAAGCAGATATGGTGTTCAATCTTGATTGGAATGTCGGAATCAAAGTCGGTGTGTAGAAATGAACTGCGGGTCGTGGTATCATAGCCATCGTCGCCGTTTTCTCGGGTGTTGTAGTCCTGAAACTTCTCGATTTATTTTTTTTCCTTCCTTCTCGAATGCAATTTCTTCCCGCCATGAATTTCGCCAGCGAGGGAGCTAACCTGAACCCTCACCGTATTCCTGGGGGAAAGGAGAAGTTTGAGAAAATCGAAGCACTGGCGAGCCGACCGCGTTTGGGAAAATGGTTACTAGGAGTCATTGCCGATGCAAGGCCTATCGTTTGGAAAATCCTGCGGTTGAATAAGAGAGAGTACTTGGCGGTACTGCCTTGAAGTTGGTTCTGAACTCTTTTCTGACGTTAGGCTCTCAATGTATGGAATATGAGTCTAGGGATAGACGGGGAATTCTCCTGTGATTGTGATCAAGCACTGAATGGAAGGCGCGCGGTGAGGGCTGCACTTGAACTCGAGCACTGCCACGTCTCCTCTCTGCTTGGCGTCCTTTTGTAGGTTACAGCAAAGAGCAAATATTCCCGTTGTGGTTGACACCAAAGAGCCAGGAAAAGTACGGTGAAGAACTTCACTAGCGATGGTAATTTTGGTCATGGCTGAGAAAAGAAAGAAGAAGGAAATCTCGCTTCACGATAAGTCGCTTTTTCTCTACTATTCATCCATGAAAAGTGATTGCTCTCTGAGACAAGAGTGGGGGGGGGGGGGGGAAGAGAAAGGAAGAATGCCGGTGATGCTTGTCTCCCCTTGATATTCCTGCCCCCCCTATTATTCTCTGCTTGACCCCCTTGCCAGCCGCGTTTTCATCATCGTCATCCATAAAAAAAAAAAATAGAAACTTTTAATGAATGGATAAAAGCTAGATGACAACTATCACTGCCATCTCCAACGTATGTCCTTGTCTCCCCTAACAGTACCGTAGTAGAATAAGGTACCGTGTTCTGTCGAACGATAGCCCGCGTCAACAGCTCCAACCCAACGGGGTGCGGGCTCTGATGCTACCCAAGTTTCATTAGTCGCTTAATACGGTGGCCGGCTCTGCTCCCTATACTCGTAAGTTAGGCAGCGGCATCGATGCCAGTCTCAGGACATCGAAGGTATTCAGCCCCACAGTTGAAAGCCAGAAACCTGTCACTCAAAAGAAAAACAAGTGCCTGTGAAACAGTAGGGCAGGATACCTCGTAGGCCTCGGGTGGGTAAGCCGAACGTATTCAGCAAACAAACCCGCATTGAGATACTCTTGGCGGCGGCTACCGATTTTGCTACCACACGCGCATCCCGGTCCGATCAACGGCTAGGAAATCTCTTCCACCATGCACTCCCGTACCGTAAAAACTCGAATTGATTCGCAATCCGTCCGGGGAAAGAAATCCGATCCCTTGCTTGGACTGGTATCATGACCTGAGCATTGAAGCAAGTCCCGCGATTGGCTTGAAGCTGTCCTCGCCAGGACTCCCACTGCACCTGCCGTTTTGTGTATAAGTGCTGGCATTTGAGAGCCCCGCTCTCTGAAATCTAAAAAAAGCATTGCTCTGAAAAGATGCCCTCAACTAGCAGTTGCTACACGCCCACCCCATCTTTGAATATACCGTGGAGAATAACTTGAGGGGGTCCGCATCTTCAGCGATCACCCATCTCAAAATCCAACACCTGTCCCTACCTATCCTTCACTGCTGAAAGGTAGTTAGCTATCTTCGCCACACCTTTGCACTTCCCCTCTTAAGTCGACAACATCCGTGAGAAAAGAAATGGCAGAACCCTTCTCTTTGGCTGCTAGTGGATTGGCTCTTATCCGTCTCGGTGTGAAGGTTCACAAGCTTTGCTATGACTATTACACAGCTAAGGAGAGCAACCATTATTTCAAGAAACTAGGGGATGAGATAAAGGGTATTGGGCAACAACTGGAGGTGATAGCGAGCCTTGCGGCACAAGGCGATGAGAACCCGCAATATCCTGAGCTTCTTGAATGTACAAAAAATGAAAGTTTGAAAGTCTATAAGACAGCCCTGGAGGAGCTGGAGGAAAATTTAGGTGCCCGGGGATGGAGGAAATCCTGGAGAACATTGCGTTCGTCGTCTCATAAGGCCAAAATGGAGGGTTACCTGGACTTGCTTGGAAACCAGAGAGCGAAGCTCCAATTGTTGTTAAACGCAGGCACAACGTAGGTTATCCGTTCTTCTGTTCGCCGAAAATCGAAATTCTCCGTTTCGTTTCTTTTCTTTTGGTGGCAAGCCTAACTAGTATTTAGGCGGATCTCAACAAGGATGTCGCGAAAACTAGGTGGTACTTGGTCACATTCTCCCTAACCCTGCCGGTTATTTTCTTTACTAATATCAGATACCTCTAAAACACCAGAGAAAGAACTCGAGGGATTGCTGAAATGGCTTAACGTCGTTGATCCTAGCGTCAATTTTTCGTCCGCGTTTGCTGTTCGTGAGCCTGGTACGGGTGGTTGGCTGCTCAATGGACATGAGTACATTGATTGGAAGGATGGTAGAGGGGGGGTTCTCTGGCTCTACGGAATACGTAAGTGTGCAGACGAGCGGCGCATCTTGTTCCGAGGAATGTGTTTAACATTTTTGTTGTGTAGCTGGATGTGGCAAGAGTGTCTTATGGTGCGAACTTCACCGGATATCCGGAGGTGTGATGTGAGTTCGTTATTACTAACTGGTTTTTTTAGCGCTACTGCCATTGAAGATATCAAACATCTGTGCAGCACGAACGATGATCATGCACTGGCCTATTTCTACTTTACTTTCAGCGACTCTGGGAAGCAGAATTTGCCCAATATGCTTCTATCCCTCATTGGCCAACTAGCAGAGGAATTTTCGGGCCGTGATTTGCCCGATGAGGTCATAGATCTGTATCTCAACTCCAAAGCAGTTCGAAAGTCGCCCGATATCAATGCACTAAAATCCGCATTTTCGCAGATGATAAAACTTTACAAGAGGGTGTTTGTCATTCTGGACGCCTTGGACGAATTCCCAAAGTCAACACGTGGGAGCCTCCTATCATTGATTAGCGGGCTTACCCTAGATAATAATGCCGGGTCCCTTTCCATTCTCGTCACCAGCCGTCCCGAGGCTGATATAGTGTGTTCCCTGGAACCGGTTGTGGCTTTTTCAATCTCGTTACACTCCCAAACCATCGATCTGGATATCCGGTCATATATACAGAAATCTCTAGATGGCAGGGATGGGTTCAGGGGGTTTACCAAGGAAATCAAGAGTGAGATAGAGGAAACACTCGTTGTTCGTTCGCAAGGAATGTATGTTATACTCAAATTCTGAATTTCCAACTTACACTAATACAAGAGTGGACATGTTAAGGTTCCGATGGGTGGATTGTCTCTTACGAATTCTTGAAGAATGCATAACGCCAGAGGACGTGAGAGAATCGTTGAAGGAACTCCCGGAAGATTTAGACTCTGTCTACTTGAGGATCCTCGATTCTATTCCTAAGAAGCAGAAGGAATATATTTGGCGCGTGTTGCACTGGCTCGCATTTTCCGCGGAACCATTGACATTAGGCCAGCTCGCGGAGGCTATCCTGATCGAATTCAATGTCAACAAATATGGTGACGATCCGGGAACTCTTTTTGACATGGCCTCCCTCATGAGCATTTGCCCGAGCCTTATTTCATTTGAGGATTCCAGGGACCATGAAACCTGCACCCAGGAAAGACTCCGATTACACCTAGCACATTTCTCTGTAAAGGAATATTTGATCTCCGACCGGGCGGCTCAGGGCCCCAGTGCCTACTATCATATATCGGAGCACGGAGCAAATCTATTGATGGGGCATGCTTGCCTTAGTCGAATACTACGGCATAGCGAACAAAATGCTATATCCGGACCTGAAAGGCAAGAGGCGACATTTCTCTATCATAGCGCTCGCTATTGGTCCCTTTACATAGAAGCGCTCGGGGAGACAGTACCGACTCCACTCTCTGATGCTGTATTGAAGGTCCTCGAGCTTGGCCGGGTCTGGTTGGATATATATGACCCCGATGATCATTACCACCACCATGGGCGCAGAGGTTCCAGCACTTGCCCGCCACCAATTTACTATTCTTCCATGCTAGGTTTGGTGATAGCCTGTAAATCACTACTCAATAGAACGGAAGATACAGTAAATGCGAATGCTAAGGGCGGCGTGTATGGCAATGCACTACAAGCAGCTGTGGTGGGTGGGCGCGAATCCATTGTACGGTTTCTCCTTGACCGTGGGGCATCCGTGAATGCTCAGGGTGGCCATTACGGCAACGCACTACAAGGAGCCGCATTCAGGGGGAACGAATCCGTTGTGCAGCTTCTTCTCGAGTCCGGGGCAGAAGTGAGTGCTCGGGGCGGCTACTATGGCAATGCGCTACAAGCAGCTGCATACCGGGGGAACCTGTCGGTTGTGCAACTTCTCCTCGAGCGCGGGGCAGAGGTGAATGCTCGGGGTGGCCATTATGGCAACGCCTTGCAGGCAGCTGCTAGGATGGGGAATGAATCAGCTCTGCGGCATCTCCTTGAG
>LN891041.1:26308-44147 GCA_900010015.1 Tuber aestivum
GAGATGGCCTGTATGGCAATGCACTGCAAGCAGCTGTGGTGGGTGGGCGCGAATCCATTGTACGGTTTCTCCTTGACCGTGGGGCATCCGTGAATGCTCGGGGTGGCCATTACGGCAATGCACTGCAAGCGGCTATAGTGAAGGGGAACGGGGTTATTGTAGAGTTTCTCCTGGGGTGTGGGGCAGAGGTGAATGCTCGGGGTGGCCATTATGGAAATGCATTGCAGGCAGCTGCTAGGATGGGGAATGAATCAGCTCTACGGCATCTCCTCGAGCGCGGGGCAGAAGTCAATGCCCACGGTGGCCAATATGGCAATGCACTGCAAGCAGCTGTAGTGGGGGGAGTGAATCCATTGTAAAATTTCTCCTTGACCGTGGGGCATACGTGAATGCTCAGGGTGGCCGTTACGGCAATGTATTGCAGGCAGCTGCTAGGATGGGGAGCGGATCGATTGTGCATCATCTCCTCGGGTGCGGGGCAGATGCCAACGCCCAGGGTGGCCAATACGGCAATGCACTGCAAGCCGCGGTAGTGAAAGGGAACGAACCTATAGTACGGTTTCTCCTGGAGTGCGGGGCAGAGGTGAATGCTGAGGGTGGCATTTATGGAAATGCATTGGATGCAGCGGAGGAGGGGGGGAACGAATCAATTGCGCAGCTTCTCTTTGTTCATGGGGCGGGTGGAGGAGTTTCGGCAATATGGTATGAGTAGCGCAGCTATCTATTGTCACTATTGGTAGAGCAAGGGCCGATAATCGAAGACGTAGCCTACAGTACTATTCCATATTTTTCTGTTCCCTCTTTCTGACCCAATTCCCCCTGACTTCTATAAAAAAAACCTCTCACACCCACACATCCACCGCTGTGGCTAATTTCCCACGATGCAACTGTACTCCATTATCCTAGAATGAGCAAATGCTTATCCTCTTAGCCGCATCTATCCTTCCACCACCGAATAATCCAGTAGATATCTGGGAAATTCTCCCGGATTCCAGATTCCTTCGCGGTCGGGTTACTCGAATATGAAAACTCAAATACATCCATCTACATACGACCTCCTTGACACATGTCTTTCTCCCATCCCTTCTCTCGTTGCAATCACTCCTAAAGGTAGAATAGTCCATGTAATTTTTTCATTATGGAATCTAGCCCCCTTCTGATTTGACGATTAGTATTATCTGGAATGAGTACTCGCGGGGGGCGGGCCCTGAACCCCGATTACCCAATAGCCCTCACGGATCTTGTGGGGCTGGTGCTTTGCTCCTGGGGGATTACAGTCGGCGTAATGTCGATGTCTAAAAGACCGGGCCTGACCGGCAAAGTAGCTTTAAAACATGACGGGAGGAAAAGGTAGGGAAGATGCAAATTAGGGTGAAGTCAGACGATACGCGTAATACACTATCTCGACAGCGGTCTCGAGGCATCGCTCGTTATGAATCCTTTAACGGTCTAATACCTATCTTCGAATTTGCTTCCGCGGCCTGTTACATACTACCGCGCACAGTACCCTTCTAGTGAGTATGCCACCCCTCCTGTATTAGCCTCTTGGAAAGTATCGCGCTCCCTCCGTCCACTTCTCTATGTCTTCCTCTCTCTTCCCCTCTCTGATCAACTCAAAAATATTTGATTGCCTGACAAGCACGGAAATCTCAGGTTCTTTTCGCTTGCTTTTGCATTCATCTCACGTGATACTTTCCAACAACTTGAGCTTAAAATGAACCCCCTTCCCGGTACCTAGTTCACGGGCAGTCCAGACCCCCCCCTTTGGTTTGTCTTGATTTCTTTCCTTATCAAATCCACCGGCTACATACATAGTCCCTCTCCTGATACTCGGAAACTTCCCTCGCTTGCTCTATTCACCTCGTGAACTAAGCGCTCAATTCCAAATTTCCAGATTCATTGGTTTGACTGATAGAGCTTCAATATACTCCATTTATCCCCTCAGTACCGATCTAGCATATAACTAGCTAAATGCCCACAGGCCCGGTGCCGACGAAGGAAAAAGTGAAAAAATTAGCACAAGAGATTGCTGGGCCCCCATCGGACACCCTCGATAAGGGATTATGAACCTGGTCAATTGCATCCCTCAACTTGATTATCTCCAATCTGTCATAAAACCCACTGCCCTCTGGCTGCTTGTCACACATCCCAAAGCCACTTACCGTACAGCCCCATACGTAATAAGCAACCCATTATTGAAAGGCTGGACAAGAGTTCCCATGCCAGCAACCTTCTTGGTCAAACTAGAAATACCATCACAAAACCGTGTTTTATACTGAATTGTGGACAACCCCAAATCGTTGGGAAACATAGGCTGGAACCCGTTTCTGCTCTTCTCCATAGTCCCCGGTTTCCCCCCTCAGTCTTTCTGGTCCAACACACAACACTTTCCCAACTTATGATCTCTTGTTCCCCGTAGTGATGACCTCACGATGTCTCAAGGCCTCAACAAAATATGTTCTATCATATCATGTGGATCCATCTAGGGCTCTTGGTCGTCAGTCTCAGGGCCCCCCGCTTGAGGACACCTGCTCTATCTTTTAGGGCGGGGGGGGGGGTCTGTATGGACCAACCTACCCCCTCCGGATTTCCCCATGCACCGTATGGATTGTAACCCTGGGGTTTCTCTTCCCTATGTTTCCGGGAATCCCCCTTTAATAGCTGTTATTGGAACATCCCCTCCTTTTTCGTGTCCAGCCAATCCAGGATTGGCGCATATATTCCGGGGAATTGTCATTGCGCTAGTGCCAAGCAGACTGCAAACTCAAAAGTGACAGGCAGGGCCCTTGGGTTATACCAGAGGGGTAGCCGGAGCCTTCGGTAGTTCATCCGTTTGCTTATTTGGAGGGTTGCATTGCTACGGAATCTCGCCCGACCTAAAACTAGGGTGCTGGAAAGGGGGAACAGCATCATTACCGGGTCAATATTAGTACTGATGAGCTGCCGGGAGCTCCTCAAATCAAAGAAGGTACGCTCAAATCTTCCCCCCTCAGCTCAAGGCAAGTGATTAAAGCCGGATCTTTATTTTTCTCATCCAACAGGGTTCTTTAGGTTTCACTTCCTAAACTCTAAAGTTCCATCTAGCGACCAAATTGATTTTTCAGAGATATGGTCCTCAGTACATCACCCTAGCACACTGCAGAGTTTGGAGAATCTCTAGTGAAGATAAACGGAGCAGAGGTATGGAGCAGACCAGAATGGGGTTTAACCACTACGGGGGAATGGGAAGGTAAATTATGTATGGTTAGAAAGTTTGTTCCCTCGGTTAGCGTCCCTGCCAAACCAGCAGTAGAAACAGAAGTATAACTAAAACATTACGGAGGCACCCTGGCCCTTCCGTCGATCGCCCCAGCTCTCTCATCTTCTGTTAGCATACCCCCATTTCTCGACACACGACTGGGGTGATAAAAGAAAAATATGTGTAGAGAAATGTCTCGGAAAAGTAAACTATGATAACCCCAGAACTCCAGATCAAGAGGAACCCCCTCCAACATTTTCCCGAAATGAAGTAATGAGCGCTGTTTCCTCTGCCTTCTATAGATTCCTAAGGACATAGAAATACATTATAAACCCCGCGGTTCAGCCTTTCCTTCTCTCCCCCGCCAACCCCCCGAAGCTTCGGAGACTATTGAGCGAACAGCATGAAGTATGATAGACTTGGATAAAGTCAGCGCATAAGATTCTACTTACCGCCTATCTCCAGATACCCCCGCCTTTACCGTAGCACTCCGTGGGGCTGGGGCAGTCCTCGCTAGCTGTATTTTCGGCTGCATCATATCACATCACTCGCCCACTTTGTTGAGTTTAGTGCTTATCCGTCAAACAGACTAGTTTCCTTTTTAGTTAGTTTCTCCTAGTATTTTCTCACTACTCTCTTCAATGTTAGTTACTGTTTGAGTTTTTCCTCATCTCTTACCTGTTCGTTTCACAACCGCACAACCATACCATATTCAACTATGGTATTCCGAGGTTCTCATATGTTTTTCTTCCTCACCGAGGTTTTGTCAAATTCCTTCCTCCGAGGTCCTCAAGTTACCGACCTCGGGCCTTTGTTATTTCTTTTCTTTCACTTGATAGTTAGTTACCATAAAAGCCCACTGCTGTGCAGGTGGTAAGAAAATCAAGCTTCTTTTCTCGTCCGCAGTCATATCAATTCACACACTTTCGGACGTGAAGTGAAAATTGCTTAAAAACTGGAACCGGCCGAAACAGAACCAATGAAAGCCGCATGAATTGCTGTTTCAACTACCGGGGAGCCCAACTGCACGGCAACCCTACTGGTCTATCGAGTGCCAAGCACTTTATCTGGAAATTTACCCCCCACTACAAATATCTAGAACTTGTCTCGTGCCCAAAGATTAAATCCTCAAGAATTTTGCCTTGATCGGATAAAACCCCTAGTATTTCGAGTTCGAGCCCTGGTATCCTGTAGTTGTTTGGAATATATGTGGGATTGAAAAGCTTAGCTATAGGCAACCAATCCTGGGCTTCGGTGAATCTCTGAGGCTGGTGTTCTAACAGACTTACACTCCGCGAACAAACTCCTCTGAGCGCAACTGCACCATTGTTATATATCATTCGAAGTATTTTTTCAGATATCCCGACTACCAAGCAACACAACATTGGACAGATCTATGAATGGGTGGGAGCCTGTGCACGTAGGCCCCGAAATATGTTGCTTATTTTTTTTCTTCCTTCTTCCCATTCCATTCATTCCTGTTCCCCTTTCACACCTTTTTTTCATTCTTTTTTTTTCAATTTCTGCCGTATCTAGTTCTCCACTCTATGCACAGCGGTTGGCCCATTTGACACTTCTTTCCCCATTGAATCACATCGGTGAAGCTTTCAATTCCGGTGCTTGTTTCTCTGCTGCACCTTTCCAATACGAGATAGACGCTTATAGTGGCAGCTCGCTGGCATTCTGATATGTTGGTGACATATCACCCAATCTTGTGAAAAAGGGACTTGTAAAACCAAGAGAACTATCTTTTCTTTCTGGCCCCATGTTGGAAGAGATTCTACGGTATGGAACATTTGCTTGTTCTTTTGATCACGCTACGGTTGCTAGCGGCCGGTCCCTCCTGGCTTTGGGACTGACCCGGCCTGACTGCAGATATCATACCTCCAGGCTTCTGGGTGATCGATCGTGATTGCCCCTATTCCGAGAGTTTCTGATGAAGATGGATAGAGGGCACGAATGAGTGAAGTGACATAAGTGCGATAATGGTGGACTCAAGATGCGCGAAAGTGAGGGAGGATGGTGAAAGACTCGGTGAACCATGATGGATGATCTAGATAAGGACAGAACGGGAGATATATATCTCCAAAGCAACAACTCTGGAACTCTAAAGAAAAACTACGGACACAAAAGAACCACACCATCCTAACGAACCGTGATCCTCCATTCTCCACAGCAAACCAGAACTCTCATCAACCTCTGACAAAGAACCAGACGCCTGCCGGAGTGTACCGTTACCCAAAAGAGCCTGCCATCATAGGACTTGGAGGCAACGTGCGCGAAATGTGCCACCCCTCGTTAAGTCCGTAGCCATTCCTGACTAGGATATTAGGTACAATCGGGGCAGCAGTCGGTAGTATATATGCCCAAGTCACGGCGTTTGTGACATACGAGAGGTAGGAAGTAGAATGGGGCGGTGCGGGTGCGGAACATGACCGCAATGTGGACGAAATAAGAGACGGGCAGTCGGACTTCCTGATAGCGTGCTTAACTACCTAAACAGAGAAAATTAAATAAGGGACCCCCCACCCCCCGAGACTTCTCTCATCCCGGTACGGGGCCGAACACATTCATTCGGCACGGGGGGAACGGACGTAATGCGGCTATTAACCAAAGTCTGCTTCCTGCGGGTTCGCCGAGAACATGGGAAAGCCCATGCGGAATATCAGGCAACGAGTAGCGGAGTGTGGAGGGAGACCCCGAGACCGAACGTGTAAGGGTGGAAAGCTAAATGTGCAAGGGGAGACCGGGAGCCCGATACCATACAAACTGAGGATACAGGGGGTAACCGAGATATAGAGAGGAAGGTCGAATACGGTAGGAAAGACCGGAGGGAAAGGCTAGGCTAGAAAATAGTGTTAGCCTCCCCGCTCCGGTAAACCTCCGGACACCTCGGGCTGCTTCATGGTTGGGTCACGCTAATTTACAAACTCAGATATACGACTTCTCTCTCGGTATCCTGCCTCTGTCTAATACCCCTACTCCCCGTTCCCATGTATACTATGACCTAGTCTAAATCCCCAAAAATAACCTCGCCCGGTCACTGTTACAGAAACCGCCTGTACATATTGGGTCTATTCATTGAACTTACAGCACCAATTGATTCCTAATTTGACCCTACATGTTTATCCTTGTCCAGTGTTCTCGACCGTCTGGGGCCCCGGTAGGGCCCGGTGCGGGGACACCAAGGACTGCAGGCGAAGAGGGGCGACTGCGGGTGACTACAGTGAACTATGGGGACGGTCGGAGACTGTGATAGAACCTCGTATCAGAGCAACATCCTCACACTCTCTCTGAGAAATGTAGTAAGCCCACCGAACAGCATTCTAGGAACGTAAAGGCAATAAAGTACTGCTTATAGGAAGCAGGAACCCCGTCTGATTCTATGTTGATAACCCCGGAATGTAATCAAAAAAATTCAGCATACCGGTGCTATAAACTTTAGATTTGCACGGGTAAAACGATCCCGCTATGGGAATAGACCCCCTCCGCCTGCTACCAGCCAATCCAGTTCAACAGTGCAGAGTTCATGTTACTAGCTATTTACCGGTTCTGCGTAGTTAGGATGAATAGATTAAATTGAACGTTACCGGGGATCTAACCAGCTCCAAATCCCTCCCCTCTAATTCCCCCACCCCCGATGCCGTTAGCAGTCGCGAGAATTGCTGCGAGGGGGTTGTGCTCTAATTGGGCTTTAGACCCCAAGCACCGGAAATGTTCCTGCCAATATGAGTGGGTATATGAACACATTAGAGAAGCGGACTAGTCCCGTAGATAATCATTCTTTATCTGACCGAATCATTAACCCGTTTCCCTGTTGTTTTTCATAGCGAAACCGTTTGTGAGTGATCAATGCATGACCACCGCTCTCATGTGACCCATAGTGCCGACATAGGGATACCCGAGCCCTATGTAGTCCTCGTGAGACAATTCTTAATGGAAACAGCAAAGACATAACCCCGCGCTCCATGTGTCTGAGAAGATTCAGAAACAAGACGGAACAGCGCATTCTCATCCACCCTGCTCCTCCTTCAGGATGAACGAACTACCCTATTGAGAATACTGTTCTGATCTTGTTCCGGGATAGAGATCGGACGCATCCTGGATTCTATACTGTATAGTTAGAAGATCCACCAATACCTCCTGTCCACACGCGTATTTGACCAGTGGCTCCACAACAGAAGCAGCGAGAGTACTGTCCCGGAGGTGACCCGAATAGGTGGAAAAAATGGGGTTTGGAAAATCAGGCGAGCGTCAAGCGGGTGTACCTGCTTATTGGCGTTAGATTCGGTCCCGGTGTATGCTAGATCGGGGAGTTTGGAGGGGGGGGGGTTCTGTTTTGCTTTTCTCCATAGCGGTAGTTCTTTCTTTCTCTTTCTCCCCTTTCCTAAGCCGGGATGGTAGCCTCTAGTGGTATTTTCGCAGGCATCATCATAATCCGTCACTCGTGCCGAATTCAGGGCAAGGTGGGAGTTACCTAAGTACCAAACCAGAACAAAACAGAATCAATACGAACCAGACAAATCGTAGGAGCTCTGCCAACTACCTGTGAACCCTCTGAGCGAGCGACAGCCATGCAGCTTACAAGGGGCTGGGCAGTTTCATCTTGCAGCCTCCAGCGTGGGTATCTGGGACATTTTCTATGCATGCCCAAATATTTCAAAGGTATCATAAGTTCGATATGTTGTCGCCATTCCAAAACCGCTAGTGTCCGGAACTTGATTTCTAGTATCTTGTAGTGGGCCGGTATGTGAGATCCGAGTTTTGTGGCTGCCAGCCGACTTGTGCCGGGTTATTTTTTTGAGGAGAAGTTTTTAACAGATATGCACTCTACCTCCGGAAAAGTCCCCGCTCGCTGTCACTGCTTTTTTGTCATGATATATCACTCGATATCCTTATTGGGTAGAATATTGGATATGGTGAACTATTAAGTAATATAGCAATGGGTATGGATATATGTGGGCTATTGTGCATGATAGAGTTGTAACTTTTTCCTCATATTTATTTCCTGTTTCCCTTCCCTTCCCTTCCTCGTTTAGCTCTTTACGCCTTCCCTTCCCTCACCTCCAATCCTCCACTTTCTGTATCATTAGTTATCTATCCAACTTCCCTTTCCCTCGATGCTCCTCGCTCTGGGAGGCCTCCTCTCTGATCCTTCTTTCTCCCGGGAATTTTCCACCGAGAATAGCAGCTGGCAGGTGTGGTTTCAGCGCTTTTTTTCGCGGATCGGTGGTGTATTCCCCCACTTTGTGAAAACATGTACCATCAAGCGCACTACTATCCTTTTGGCCCGGACCCCGAAACAGTTCCATAGAATCATTTGTTGATTACCTTCTGCCGTTGTTTATCACGAGGTCCCGCCTCTAGCTTATTGTGCTTCTCCCCTATATATTGCTACATCTTCTGTCTCCGGTTGGCCCGTAATCTCATCTCACCCTTTCAGTTTCATTACAGGCCGCTGGTGAAGGACCCGATGGCCGAAATTCGGACAGATTTACTCCTCCCTGGGGTTTGCAGCCTGGTCACCTGATTATTTACCCATATAAGTGATATACAAGGTCCACATCCTCCTATGCGATACTATCCCAGTCTCCAAATTTTATCTTTTAATCCTCTGTCCCAGTACCTCCTAAAGACCACTATTTGCCTGTGAATCTATTCTTCCCTGCTAAGTTCGTCATCTAGCAGAAACCTCTTGGGCAAAAAAATGGAGCCAATCGCGGTTACGCAATATGTTAATTAAGGACCTTGAGTGCCACCTGAACACTTTATGATTAAAATCAGGTCTGGGGTCGCGCCCTCCCGGAACAGGCGTCAATAAAGAGATGTGTGGTTCGAGAGGTGGGGTGTTCAGCCCCAGGCAGTTCATTATAACATGTTAAACTTCTTTGAGAGAGAAGCGAATGATAAAATAGTGTATATGTCCGTTCTTTCCTCCAATTAGCTCTACATGGTAGGGAGGGAGCTTCGGCAATGTTATTGAAAATAGCACAGTCATGCCCCTATTAGGCTGAACATCGGGAAATCTGTGGCATCTCTCAATGACCACACAGTTGAGCTCGTAAATAGGCCATTCACGTTTTACCGTGCTCTGTGAAATCCCCCCCCCTTCTGCTTCCTTCGGAATTTTGCCTGCTAAACCAGATTCTCCAGTGACTCACAGAGCAGATACACTTAAAGAAGAAAAATGTAGTTCTACTACAAAGAGTGGCCGTTGTCGGGGGAGTGACCACTCCCAACGTTAGTATAATACTTCTGGGCACAGTGTAAAACTCTAATTCGTTGATCCAGGCCCATGGTGCTCCTTCCGGAAGTGGTGAAGAGCAAGGGGAATTTGAGGCATAGGGCTACATGTCTCCCCTTATTACACACTTCTAGAGTTGTGAATAACACTCATGTATATCTACTAAGATAAAGCTGATGGATACGGGATTTGAGTACCAATCTTCCAAATATCACCACCTCTCTCTCTCACTGCTGCTCCTCCTAACCCCCAGATATACTCTATAAAATTCCTGGATTCTGGTCATCTGGAACAGCGGAGGGTGATTGTAAAAGAGCGTTGGCTTTTCAACAAGGTTGGTGATAGTGCTGCGCTACCGGTAAAACTAACATCGAGCTCAGGGGTACCAATGTAGGAAGGATTGCCGACACATTCCGACTATTTATGTCTTTTACTTATGGTAGACTGCCAGATGGAGGCTAGGAATGATGCTAATCGAGAAGGGGGTTTATAGGGGGTAATTGGCCAAGATGTGGGGGATTCGGTTGGGAATCCTACCCGGCATACTTATTTTGTTACGATGTCCTATCACGAAAATTTTGAAGGAATAAACCTCCGATTTTGGCTTTCAATACCGGTGACCTCTTCTATGTTAATACTACATGTCTTTTTTTTATATTTAATCTTGCTAGATCACCTACTGGAACAGGTAGAGTAAAGCAAGATATATAGAAGAAGGTGCTCAAAGTCTTGATACCGTTAGTCAATCATCGAACTTTAGATATTATTGCTAGAGTCCTCCCTTTTTGTCCCCTCGGCACATGGGGTAAGGTTTTTATTTCATTCTATCCTGTGATAACCCACGCCACCACCCATTCACAAGGTCTCCTACCGCCCCTTTTCCTTTCATCTTCTCAGCTTTCCTGTGCAAAGTATGCTTGCCTGCTACCCATCGAAACATTCCCCCTCATTTCACTAGCCGAGCCTCCCATATCCACCTTCGGGTATAGGGCAGTATTCGGTGGTGTTGCTCCCGAAGGGGGCGAAAATGTGGAGAGAAGTGGCTTTTAGATTTATTGTAAGTAATAAGGTGTGGTGGGGTCTATATCTCGAACTTGTACTCAAAAAATCCATTTCCCCTCCGGGTGTTTCCTACCTCCCTCCTGCGGGAACAGACCTATCAAGCCCAGCGCAGAAACCCGACCCGGCACCCCGTGATCGAAATTCTACGGCATAGGGGCTTTACGTAGTCAAGCATTGCTATGCCTCGCCTAGTGGCTATCTCGGACTGCCAAAATCTAAAGAATCCGTCCAGTATAACGTAAGGCCTGAATGGCAAGTTGGGCTTTGGTGCAGTAGTTTGGGGGTCGTGGGTTTCAATTGGGATAGTTGGGAATCTAGTCCTGTAATGCCCGAGACATCGAGGGGGCGGGGTGTGACGATACCAAGGACTAGATTCTAGGGGCCTGGCAACAGTGGGGGAGGGGGGCAAAATCGGGCGTGGTGCTGGCCACTTTTGCACCGGTTAGTTCTTCCTAGTGATCACTTATAGGATTAGAGGCTCCAAGGAGGGGGCACAAAACACTGGGGCTGATAAATAGTCTTCAGCAAAGATAGCTATCTCTAGAGGGTCTAGAAAAGGAAAACCCCTAATGAAGCTAATCATGAGATGAACTATAAGAGAGGAATCAAGGGAATGGTGGTCAGCTCAACAGCAGTCAGTGAACCTTCCCCATTCGTAGACCGCAGGTGGGTTGCCAGGGGGGAGAGGGGCTTCTTGCGGGCACCTCAAGGAACTTGAAGGCTATCCACGGACGTGTCGGAGAAACAGGGACAATATAACCTCCCGATGACTGATGCAGTAATTCTGGACACAGGCTGCATGGAATGAGAGAAGGAGAGGAACGAGGGTTGAAGTTCTTGTTAGTGGTGATGGAAGAACGATAGGACGATTGTGGATAATTTGGGAGTAATGTGGATGTTCTGGAGGGATAGCCATGATGGCAACACTTCTAAGGGGAGCCGATCGCACAAGGGAAAACTGACTAGAAGAATACACCGTATGGCAAAGGCTGTGGGAACAGCGTCGTGGAAACACACGGGTGGGAAAAACCGCACAGGAAACTAAGGAGCGGAGATGGATTGCGAATGATCTATCTCTAGAAAGAAAGAACAAAAAACAAAACTAAATACAAGTTGTGTTGGTTCCTCACACCGAGGGCTAACCACTATGCAAAACACGGGAGTGGCAGTCCCGCTCGACAGGAGGACAGACCCACTCCGATCGGCATACCCTAACATCATATGGTATAATGGGGTCACTCCATCAAGCCATTTATGGAGCGTTTTTGCTAGGCAAGTCCTTCCTGTGTCACTATGGGAGTGCACGGAGGAATAGGAACCTGCACGGAGTAGGAAAGATATGTGTAGAACCT
This sequence comes from Tuber aestivum, assembly GCA_900010015.1. Taxonomy (NCBI): domain Eukaryota; kingdom Fungi; phylum Ascomycota; class Pezizomycetes; order Pezizales; family Tuberaceae; genus Tuber; species Tuber aestivum. The sequence goes on from LN891041.1 coordinate 38,205, forward strand.
GTGAGAGGATACGAAGGCTTTGATTATACTCTATATATACTCTACATCTGTCTTTACTGTTAGCTTAGGGAGAGTGAGAGGGAGAACAAGACAACGAGGTTCCTCATCATGCCTTTTCCACACGCCGCTGCAGTCCGGAGATATTCTGCCCACCCATTTAGTATACTGTCCCGCTGTTTGTCTGTCACCCCGCCGGCGTACTACTTCCTCCGTGACTGTCCTATCTAGAGTTCCGAAGGGTCGAGCTTGCCCGCCCTTGGGATACACCGGATGGACCGCCAGCTATAACTAGTCTTTATTATATACTGCAATGCCCCGGAGCGCGTGCAAGAAAGACAAGACACCCTGTACCGTTAGGCTTTGCAGGGAGCGGTCAGCGGTTTGTCGCGGCGTTAGAGACAGGCAAAGGGTGGGGGGTGGCGCGGAAGTGGAAAATAACTGCAAGGGAGGTGAAGCATAAACAGCAAGCCAAATTGACCAACAGCGTACTAAACCGCCTAGAGAGAGTAAGATAAATGGAGGACCCTTCCCAGACCTCTTCGATCCCGGTGCTGGGCCGCATGCTTATCCATTTACCGGTACTATGCACAACACACGAAATTTAGCTATAGGGCACGGTCTGCGTGCTGCGAACCTGTCGAGGGGGTGGGAAGGCGGAACGAGAACAGACGGAGTACGATAAGAGAGGCCGGGTCCGGGTTTGTCAGGACGGAAGGCTAAATGCGATAAGGGAGAACAGGAGCCGGTTAGGATATGAACTGGGGGGACGGGGGACCGCCTGCGATACCGGTATCGGTATTGGGTTAACAGAGGAGGGCCGAATTCGAGGGGTAAGGTCGGGAGGGAAAGTGGTGTGATGCCGACACTGCCGTATCGCGGCGGGTCCGAAACCAGGAGCGGGTATGGCGTTCAATCTTTTATCGCCATGTCGGGATCCAGGCGGATGTGAGCAGTACGGCGGGTTGGGGTGTCATAATCATCGTCACCGCTTTCTTAGATGTCGTCAGCACTAAAGCGTCTCGGGGGTGTTCATTTCTCGAAAAAAGGTTTCCCCTGGCCATGATCCTTGCCGCCATCAACGAGAGCTAACCCGAACCCCTTCTGTCGTCTCGGGGGAAAGAAAAGAATTGAGAAAATCAAACGACTGCCAGCCGGTGGTGTTGGGAAAACGGTTGCTGATAATCGCTACCGATAAGCTACAACGCTTACCATCTGGTAGGTCCAGCGGTTGATTGGGCGGGGGTGCTGTTGCCGGTGGTGCTGTTCTAGAGGTGGTCTGGGGCCCTTCTTGCGGCATCGGGGCCATAATGTAGGGGAACATGCCTGAGGATAGGAGGAGAGTTCTCTGGGGATCCCGATCAAGGGGTCGGTGGAAAGCGCGTGGGGAGGTCGCGTCCCCTAGCGAAAGATCGCTTGCACCAGCAGCTTCAACCCCAAGGGGTTGAGGCTCTGGAGCTACCCAAGTTTCATTGGTTGCTTCGGGTGGGTAAACGGTAAACTAAATTCATTAGTAAGCGAAGATGCTTTAGTCTTGGCGTGGCCTCGCCTATCATAGTCCTACTCGTACGACGCGAAAACCTTCTTCGGTCGACACTAGTTTCAGTTACCGGTACTCGAGTAGACTAGACTCGCGTCGAGGGTTGTGTCGTTTCGGGGCTAACGTTATGTCAGGAAGTCGGATACGCAACTCAGACTGTGAAATGCACAGTCTTACCAAGGCCCGGAGCATACTGTAATCTGCAGGTCTGCTGAAATTTACCAAGGTTAAGACCAGCGTATTTTGAGGGCTATTGTGCGTTTTTGTGTTTCTGACATAGCCCCCGAAACGACACAACCCCCGACGCGAGTCTATCGTTGTGTCTGCAATATTGCTCTACGGTATCGAATTCCGTACCGTAAAGGGTAGGTGCTTACGAGTACTCGACTTGAGCAGTTTACGGTACTGGTACAACTACCAGCATTGATTCCAATACGATCTAACTTCGGCAAAGCATGGAGGGATTCTTTAGACTTTCCATCGATCCGCCCCAAGAGTACCACGTGCACTTAATCCTTTGTACTGTACTAGTACTGGCAACCCAGGTTGTGACTTCGCACCGGAGAAGGACCGTTTCTTCTGCGCAGTGGTGGGTCCCTCTGGACGGCCCTCCCCAGAAACACGACTGGGGCTCGACGATCAGGGGAGCTAATTGGTTCATAGAAGCTTCTCTATTGAGAGAGGGATTTCGCAAGCTAGGAATGTCTCTCCGAAGGAAGTCTAGTGGCGGTAAGCCGATTCGCGGTGGTGCTCGGGTGTGTCCGTAAAAATCGTGGTCCATAAGTCAATCGCGGTCTCGGAAGGATTCGCATAGGTCAGGAGAAATTGCACTGCCTAGTAAAACCCCCTTGGCTTGCTGCGAGGTGGGTTAGGGTCAAAGGTTGGGTACTTGTACTACCGGTGATTTGCTGTATGGTACTGTACTCGAGTACTGTTTGCCTCGCCGGGGAATTCATTCCCTCCTGGTGATACCATACTACCGGTACTCGAGGAGTAGCTAAGCCGGCGGCATCTCAAACATGCTCGAGTACAGTATCGGTACTGTACGGTACACCACCATAGCCTTTCTCTTAACTGTGACATGAACAGTAGCGTGACTCGCTCCCTCTGAAGCTAGAGCTGCGGCAAAGAAAATTACACGTACGGTACTCGAGTACTTGCTTCAAACCCCACCAGGGAAAAGAGTTCGATCGTTACTAAATTTAAAACAGTGAATATGGAGCCTTGTCTACGGAGCGTATGTACATTGTACAGTACTCGAACAATGGTTGCCTTGCAGTTGTGCCGATAGCGACCGGGCATGCAACTACCGCTCTTGTGTGTAAACGCTGGCATTTGGGAGCCCCCGCTCTTGGAGGGCTAGAAAAAAAGATCGACCAGAACACCATAGATATCCACCGGTTGCTGTATTCCACCGCATCTTTGAATCCACAGTCAAAAGCATAACTCGAGAGAGTCGGAAGTTCCAAGGCCCACCTACCTTAAAAACCAACACCAGTTTTTATTTATCCTTCACCTCTAAAAAATACTGAGCTACGCTTTTACGCTTCCCCTCTTAAGCCAACGGTATTCGTGAGAAAAGAAATGGCAGAGCCCTTCTCATTGGTGGCTAGCGGTTTGGCCGTCATTCACCTCGGCGTGAAGGTTTACCAGCTCTGCGACGACTACTGCGATGTGGTCAAGGAGAGCCAACATGATTTCAAGAGACTGGCAGACGAGATTAGGAGTATCGGCGAGCAGCTGAGGGAAATACGCAGTCTTGCTGCACAGGGTGATGAGAACAACCCGCAATACCCTGGGCTCCTTGAATGGACAAAAAACGGATGTTTGAAGGATTATCAGGTAGTCCTTGAGGAGCTAAAGGAAAAGCTAGATGTCCCGGGATGGAGAAAATCATCGAGAAAGTTGCTCTGGCCGCTTCATAAGCCCAAAATGGAGCGTTACCTGGGCTTGATCGAGGAGCAGAGATCAAAACTTCAAATTTTGTTGTCTACAGCCACAACGTAGGTTATTCATTCTTCATTTTCCTGGGGATCTAATTTCCCTACTTCCTTTTCCGTTTTCGTGGCGGGGCTAACTAGCTGTATAGGGGGACGGTAGCAAAGATGTCGCGAAAACTAGATGGTACTTAGTTACATTCTTCCTACCCATCCACGACTTTCTTTACTAATATTGGATATGTCTAAAACCGCAGAGAAAGAATTCCGGGAAGTGCTGGGATGGCTTAATGTTGTTGATCCTGGGGCCAATTATTCATCTGCACTTGCTGTTCGTGAGCCCGGTACGGGTAACTGGCTGCTCAAGGGGCATGAGTACATCGATTGGAAGGATGGTAGAGGGGGGGTACTCTGGCTTTATGGTATACGTAAGTCTACGGACGAGTGAAATCATGTGCTGCGGAGAATATCGTTAACATTTATGTCTTGTAGCCGGATGCGGCAAGAGTGTCCTGAGGTGCGAACTCAACCGTATACCTGGGGGGTGCAATGTAATTATTACTTTTTTACTAACTAGCTCTTTAGCGCGGCGGCCATTGAAGATATCAAACACCTGTGCACAGCGAGCGATGGCTATGCATTAGCCTATTTCTACTTTACCTTTAGCGACTCGGAAAAGCAGAATTTACTCAATATGCTTCTATCCATCATTGGCCAACTACTGGAAGGGATTTCGGGTCGAGGTTTGCCCGATGGGGTGATAGATCTGTATCACAACTCCAAGGGAATTGGAAAGTCACCCGATATCAATGCTCTGAAATCCGCATTTTCGCAGATAGTAAAGCTTTCCAAAAAGACGTTTGTCATTCTGGATGCCTTGGACGAATTTCAGAAGTCAGAGCGGAGGAGCCTCTTATCTTGGATCCGCCAGCTTACTGCAGATCATAAAGCAGAATCGCTGTCCATTCTCGTCACTAGCCGTCCTGAGGCAGATATAGTGAGATTTCTACAGCCTCTTACCACTTTTCCCATATCTCTACAGTCGAAAACTATCGATCCAGATATCCGGTTATATATACAAAACTCTCTAGATGGCAGGGATGGATTCAAGAAATTTACCAAAGAAATTAAGAGCGAGATAGAAGAAACACTCGTTACGGATTCACAGGGAATGTAGGTTATCTTCAGCTTTTAAACTTTCAACTTAGGCTAATACAGGGGTGGGAGTGTTAAGGTTCCGGTGGGTGGATTGTCTTTTACGGATTTTAGAAGACTGCATTGTGCCGAGCGACGTAAGAGCTGCGTTGAAAAAACTTCCGAAAGACTTAGATTCTGTCTATGCGAGGATCCTGGAGAGCACTCCTGAGATGCAGAGGCTATACGTTCAGAGAGCGATGCATTGGCTGGCATTTTCGGCGGAGCCACTGACGTTAAGCCAGCTTGCAGAGGCAGTCGTCATCAAACACGATGTCAACAGATATGGCGAGGATTCCGAAACGCTGTTTGACATGGACTCCCTTATGAGCATTTGCCCAAGCCTTATTTCCTTCGAAGACGCTAGGGACGATGAATCCTGTATGCAAGAAGAAAGACGGCGACTACGGCTAGCACATTTCTCGGTAAAGGAATATTTGATCTCCGACCGCGCAGCTCAGGGCCCCAGTGCCTATTATCATATTTCGGAGGATAAAGCCAATTTACTGATGGGGCATGCTTGTCTTAGTCGAATACTACGACATAGTACACAAGGCGCTGCATGTGGGGACGAAGTCGAAAAAAACTCGTTCCTCTACCACAGCGCTCGCTATTGGTTCGTATACTTTAGATCTATCGAGGATAGGGCACCAACTCCACTCTTGGACGCTGCGTTGAAGGTCCTGCAGCTTGGAAATGCCTGGCTAGATATATATGACCCCGATGAGCCCTCCTCGTTTGGATGCCTGGGCCCCGTTGTTTGCCCACCGGCTATCTACTATTCCTCCCTTTTAAATCTGGTGATAGCCTGTAAATCCCTAGTCAATAGAGAGGAGGATGCAGTAAGCGTGAATTCTCAGGGTGGCCGTTATGGCAATGCACTACAAGCAGCTGCATTTCGGGGGACTGAATTGGTTGTGCAGCTTCTTCTCGAGTGTGGGGCGGAGGTGAATGCTCAGGGTGGCATGTTTGGCAATGCACTGCAAGCAGCTGCAAATCAGGGAAACGAATCGGTCGTGCAGCTCTTCCTTGAGCATGGGGCGGAGGTGAATGCTCAGGGTGGCTGTTTTGGTAATGCACTACAAGCAGCTGCAATTCAGGGAAACGGATCAGTTGTGCAGCTCCTCCTTGAGCGTGGGGCGGAGGTGAACGCTCAGGGTGGCCATTATGGCAATGCACTACAGGCAGCTGCAAATCGAGGGAAACGAATCGGTTGTGCAGCTCCTCCTTGAGCGTGGGGCGGGGGTGAACGCTCAGAGTGGCCATTATGGCAAT
>LN891041.1:44641-62398 GCA_900010015.1 Tuber aestivum
GCACTACAAGCAGCTGCAATTTCGGGGGCTGAATCAGCTGTGCAGTTTCTTCTCGAGTGTGGTGCGGAGGTGAATGCTCAGGGTGGCGATCTTGGCAATGCACTACAGGCAGCTGCATATCGGGGAAACGGATCGATTGTGCAGCTCCTCCTTGAGCGTGGGGCGGAGGTGAATGCTCAGGGTGGCTGTTTTGGTAATGCACTCCAAGCAGCTAAACAATTTCATCGTGAATTGATTGTGCAGCTTCTCCTCACACACGGAGCGGATCCAAATGCCGGTATATGATCTCGGCAGCATGATCCACGCAGCACAACCAGCTATGAGACATTTGTTTTTCCAACCACCTCCAAATACTCGAACATCCTATTCTAATGCAGCCGCCGGTTCTAGAACTCGCGCATTTCTTCTCCCATATTTGTTCGCTCTCGCCTTCGCGTTCCTTGCCCGTATTTTCCCTGATACAGCAAAAACAAAATCTAGCTTCTACCTACACACATATATTGTGTTCCCGGGTGGCTCCAAAACTGCGCTCTATTACAGGAGTACTGGTACCGAACACATAGCCACGCTTACCTAACTCGTGTCATCCTTCCACCACCAACTACCCTGGATGGTTTTCGTCACTTTCTCCGAAATTTCAGATTATCCTACGGTCAGCCTAGGCAAATGTATAAAGAATGTGTAAACCCGGACTTACAACTCTCCCTCTGCACCCGGCCTCTCTAATACTTGTACCTCTATCCCTCGCCCTCATTTATCCTGCATCCGCTCCAACACTGCAGGTACAAACCCTCGTCCTACATTACACAGGCCACCTGCCGCCACTGAATGTCCTGATCTGACTCGCCACATTAATTGACTCTTGTTTGACCCTATACCTTCTCCATTATTATTGTTAACCTCTTTTGAGATAAAAATTGGTTACATCTCGGATTTTATACTGTGGGGTTTGCGGAGGCGTCTACACCTCTACGCTTATCGCCGATGCGCAAATCTGTCGAGCGACCCTGGTGGGGGGGCGGCCTGGAGGGAATTGTTCTGGGGGCGGCAAGCGGGGATGAAATGGATTTTGAGGGTGAGGGGAGTGTCAAGCTGGCGTGCCAATGTATTTATTAGCTAGTTGGGTCTGGTTTCGGGCTTTGGAGCTTCCTTTCCCTTTTCCTGTACTCTAGTATTTCCTTCCCTTCTATTTCCTTGTTTTTCCAAGTGGAGTATGGGCATGCTCACAGATGCGTGGGAGGTTGCTGTTGAGGAAAAAGTGTCTTCCTTACTCTTAAGAGATGGATCGTTATGGCCTTGTCTTCTCCGTTATTTCTTTCCTTTTTGCTTCCGGATGTATCACCCTATCGACACCTGATAAATACATTAATCATTGGGACTGGCCCGGGGGTATGGGGGTGCATTGAATTTTCCACCGCGGTCCTGCACCAAGCTCCCTCTATGCCAAATTTGACAACGGGTGTGAATTGATCCGGAGCAAGCCTTGCACTGGTTAACCATAGTTGAACATCAGAGGACCTAACCCGGCCCAAGGTGGATGAAAGCTCAGCTCGGCGAAACTCGACCCAACAAACCACTCCCAAATTAACCTAGGGAACCCTTGGCTCTATATGCGAAACGAAATAATGGTGATATGGTGAGGTTGAAGTGAGCTGGATGGAGCATGTGGGTTTTTATCTCCTAGGTACTGCTCGGGTAGGGGGAGCGGGATTAACACTAAATTGCCAACTCAGGAATGGGTGGAGGAAGCTTAACCCTATTCTTATCCTGTATAAATTCTATCTGTAGCACTTTCCCACCACTACCTCCTTTAGGCGCTGGTGTCAATTCAATAGGCTTTTGAATTGAGTATGGTGTCTACTTCATGCTTCCCGTCTTCGAGGATTGCTCCTCGTTGGGGGGAAAAAACGTGTGTTCGGCGAGCTGCCGGTCTTTTTCTGCAGAGGAACTTGGGTTCTTCCGTGAGCATCGCATATGCTTCTAGTGCCTATCAAGGATACATTTAAATACTTGGCTATTAGAAGTTCACTATTTTATGGATTAAAGACTTACGGGACACCAACTATAACAAGGATTCTTGCATAAAGCTTCAGTTGCCCCGTACTCATGGGGGTGGGAGTAGATATCTTCACTTTTGGTTTCCGGCTGGGTCCCCATTCATGGTAGTAAAGGATTTGGGTTCGATTCGTGCGCTCTATGTAACCTGTGTCCATGAGAAGGACCCCAACGCTGGGATCCCGAAAGCTGAAGATCCGGATGTGAGCTTCGGGCTGGTAGGATGGACGACGGACTTGAGAGCGCACATAGTGTATCAGAGGAAGGGGTTATGGAGACAGTTGATCGATTGGATTCTTCAAGAACCGATTTCATGTGATTCACTTATTTTACATCCACTGGCAGGGGATATAATCACCGGCGGTTGAGGAGCAGAAGCAAGTGGGATTTCCAAAGTACCAGGTGAAATAAAACCTGTTTCGGGTTCATTACCAGGTATCAGACCCGGAAAGGTTTGGGAGCAAGCGATGGTAATAATAAGCAGTAGTTCATATCTAATGACCGTGACCATCCCTATGAGCACTCGATTAGTGACTCCTCACGATAGAGACCTATGTTGCTGTAATTTATTGACTGTTTCTATCCAACAGGGAGCTCCCAACGTAACAAGAAAGAAAGAATTGGTTTCAGGTAAACCGTAGCAGTGTGTGGATCTTGGACACACTAACTGGTATCTCATCCGTGTGGTCCCATCAGGGGAAAGTTACCCTGGTGTGCGGTGGCTTGGGTCTCCCAAGGGATTGGGCCTTCGCTGCATTGAGTCCGCTTTATTCTTTGGTTAGGGTGGAAGATCGGCCTTGCTTGGATTGGGCAGGGTCTGGGCTCAACCCGCACGAGGAGTGCCCCAAGTCAGGAGGGTTGTTCCCGGGGGGTTATCGCTAACGCAATGAGAGCAATCACCCGTGCCCAAGGTGATTGCAAGGAATATCCTCCGGTGGATGAAAGCTGACAGAAGTGGTGTGAATTGGTGCGGCTTCTCAAAAGTGCTGCGTAAGCTTCCATACCAATCTCAATCTTGAACCATCACTCGTTACGAATTTTTCAGGCGTCTATTAAATGAATGTAAAATTAACCCTTACTCTAAGCCCACGTGACTAAGAGTTTTCCTATTGGCTCATCCTGGTTTCTTTCCCCATCCGGCTGTCCGGCCGTAGCCGTGGATTCCTCCTCCGGTATCATACTCGGGGTCTTCACTCTAGTCCTCCACATGTTCCGTGAACTGTGAACAGTACTCCCAATTCCATGGCCTATGAGCCTAATGGACAGAAGTTCAGTAAATTCCATTTACCCCCGGCGCACCGCCTTGGCACCCTACTAACCGAACCCCCCAGCGCCGGTCCCGCCGAGCCAAAACAAAACAATCTGAATCAAGCTACCTATCTCTATGTGGCTACCGAGCGCTTGCCGGAGGTGGAGGGTCCCGGAGGATTGCGCTTTCCACATCTGTTACGACCAATCCTGCATACTATCTTCTTTGGCCTGCGGAATTTTCCAAAAGGATTTCGTCGAGCATCTATGCCGGGAATCATCCACAAGCGCTCCTCAACAAGACTCCACCTAGAATATGGCTCTCCGCACAAGCAATTTGTCCCATCTATAGCATGCTAGCCAAGCTATTTCGCAGCCAAACTGGTTTATCCTAATACCCCCCGAGCGTAGTCGCCCTATGAACCTCGGACTTCCATCCAAACCGCTCTTCCCAGCTACCTGTACTGTAACAGCACAAACAGGGTCCCCACCATATCCAATAATACGCTAGCTGTGTCGGATGATCCAAAGATAATTCTCCGGTGCTCGCCATTACCTCTATCTCGCATACCGGTACCCTTGTTGCCCTTCTAGGGAAGGAACCAACACCCTGAAAATCCACTAATGCGCCCGGACGGGTGACAGATCGTTAGGCACCGTGGGCAACCTGACAGGTCTGGCACCCTAACGTAAATTATACCTGGTGGGATTGAAGGATAGTTGGCGGTTCTCAGTAGGTTGAGGTGGCCAAGGCCAATATTTATAGATATGATAAACCTAAGCGATTTCAAACCTTACCTGGCCCTAGTTTTACCTCAACATCACATCTCGGGGTACGAGTATGATAACCCGTCTCGAAACCGTGCTTTATCTTGTCCTCTTACGATACTATTACTAATACTCTGCACGCCCGATGTCTACAAACGCGTCGCCTCGGAACTGTGGTTAGTCCTGTTCACTTTCCACCTGTACTACTCTGCACCCCGGAGGCTTGTTCTCTACTCCGAGAACTATGGCTGGACCTATTCTCTTGTATGCTGTAACACTCAGCACTCACCGGGTCAGCAATTCAGTGATCTGGAATTACCTCATCTCACAGCCATTGTTATTTCCATGAATTGCCTGCTACAACATTACAAAAACCTGAGGTGAGCAATTGTTTCATCCCAAAACTGCGATCGATCCCCCTCTGGCATGCGGAAAGATAGGGCTCAGCAATCCTCCTGTTACTAAAACCCGTCTTTCCATGCTAACGTATTCGGGGGTGCTATGGGTCAGCACCTAGCTATGGGTCACATATTTTTCCCCTTGATCATGGATAAAAGTTTGAATAACACAACCACCATTGCTTCTATGATAGTTATATTCTCTAGAGAGTAATCATGTATAACTAGTATTGAGCCAAGAAAATAAAATTTACAATATATTAATTTTTGACATTGCTATTGAAACTATTGACTATTATTGACAATATGTATATTGTCAGCAACAATGGCCCCAATACTATTTTATTTCCATTACTATTGATACGAGCACAATGGGTAGGATATGCTCTATGGTTCCTCAAGTTATTGGACTGATATCTTAACTCTATAAAGCAAGCTATTAGATTTACCAACACTACTTTCTTCCACCATATTCTCCAAACACACAAGTCATTTCATTCAATCATATCTCCGCCACCAGATTTCCAATTGCCTTCCAAAATGGTTAAAAAGAAAGCTAGCCAGGAGGAGCAAATAGCTGCCGCATGTGAGGCAATTCGATCCACTCCTGGACTTTCAATTCGCAAAGCAAGTCAACAATTTGGTATTTCAAACACCACTCTAAATAACCGATTTATGGGACGAACAAAACCTGCAACTCAATCACATCCAACTCAGCAACTACTCAGCAATGAAGAGGAGGATGCATTGGTCCAGTGGATTGAGAAATGGGATGATTATGGCCTTCCTCCACGCCGTCCTCATGTTTTTCAGATGGCAAGAGCTATTTTGAAAGACCAAGGCAGAATGGATAAAGTAGGAGAGAACTGGTTGGAGAGATTTTTGCTACGTCATCCAACAGTGCAATCTAAGGTTGGAAAGGTGCTTGACAAACAAAGGACACTGGCTACAGATCTTCAATCCTTTGAGTACCATCTCAATAGGTTCTACAATACTCGGTGTAAGTTTCATATAAAGGAGGAGGACATTTGGAATTCAGATGAGAAAGGATTTGCACTGGGACTCTCTGCTGGTGGCCAGGTGATTTGTCGGACATCGAGAAGGAATCCAAAGATCATTCAGGATGGTGATCGCAGTTGGGTGACTGATATTGAAGCAATTTCTGGAGCAGGAGTTGTCTTACCACCGCTTATTATCTTTCCTGCAACATCACATCTTATGGGACACCATGGTGATATTGAGTTTGAGGAAAAGTAAGATGCCTTCTTCTCTCATTCCCCAACAGGATATACTAATTACCAAATCACGTATGAATGGTTAGTCCAAATATTTGAGCCAAGAACAAGACCTCAGAAGGGAATAAGTCAACATTGAATGTTAGTTCTTGATGGTCACAATTCGCATTGTGAGAACTTCCAGTTTATTGAATTTGCAATGAGCAAGAACATTTACCTCCTTTGCCTCCCTCCACACTCTACTCATATTCTTCAACCCCTTGATGTTGGGTTATTCTCCCCTCTCAATACATATTACAAACAACAAGTGGATGAAAGGATACGATCTGTGGGACCATATTCAAAGCTACGCAAAGGGGACTTCTATCCCATGCTGCAGAAGTCCAGACTTAAGGCCTTTACAAAGAGAAATATCCTCTCAGCATGGAGAGCAACTGGTCTTATCCCCTTCAATCGGCATTGAATCTTGAGTGATCCAAATCTTCAACCTAAAATCACTGCACCACCAGCTTTAGGAACTCGCCGACCAGGACTTAGAACACTTCCTGGACGAAGAGAGTGGTCTACTAAGGTTGATGAGTTAGTTAAACAGGTCCTTGATGTCCAGGAAACAGAATCTATAGTTCAAATGAAGCAATATTTTAATGAACTCCTTTTACTCCACTGGGAAACTGAAGCAGAACTTAGCATCAACAAGGAGCTCCTCCGCCAACAACAAGCAGCAAGCAAGAGTGCTAAGCCAGATCATCGTCAACTTAAGGGAGGCCTCATTCTAGGATCAAAACAACTTGCCTATCTCTACCACAAGTGTGGGGTACTTGATGCCAAAAAGGCAACTGCATCATTGAAAAGACAAGCAGCCAAGTTTGCAAAGCTCAATCAGCAAAAGAATAGAAAGTCAAAGGCCAAAGCTGAAGTTGTTGAGGACAGTGATAGTGATTTAGAAGAGCAGGAGGGCTCTGATAGTCGTGATGTTCTGGATAGTGATAATGATGTTGATTTACCAAATGTAAGCCATATTCCTAACCCTTAGATTACAATAGCTCACATTTTCCAACAGCAAAATCACAGAAATAATACAAAGACAAGAATTATGAGACGTCCCCGTCACTCTACAAGGCATCAGATTAACTAAGTTACTAATTCTGATTAAGATATTAGCATTTGAAGTACCATGTACAGTATTATACACTTTGTATCACTCTGCTTTCCGCAACTATTTTTCCCAAATAATACTTCATAGACTCATTCAACATTGTATTATGAAGCTACCGTGACAATTGTGGAGTAATTGGAGTGATCTTGATTGTGTAGTTGCACTTTTTATAACTGGTAAACTGTAAAAGTATCTGACCCATAGCTAGGTGCTGACCCATAGCACCCCCGAATACGTTACCTACTAGCTACCACACCTACTGCCCCCTGTTAGCAGTATCACACCCCAGGTGATGTGGGCGTTTTCCTGCGCCACACACCTCCGGTACCTCACGGCCGATCAGGGGTTCTCACTTCTCCATCCCCTGCTATTGCATTGTCTAACTTGCACCCTGCGCTCGTGGATATTCCGTAGTTAGTGACTCTTGTTGTCCGTCATCCCTAATCTAGCATTGACCTTCAAAAGTGGCCTCGTTATACGCCATTCTTTCCGTGGTACTGTTACACTCAACCCTGTGGCTACACTTTATATCGAATATGGCTATTTCCCCCTCCCTTCCGCTATTTACTAATAGCGGTTCGCTTCCCAAGCCACGCTACAATCATTAAATATGTAAAAGCATTTGAGAATGGGTGATATCTGCACTGTTTTTCCAATATATATACCCTAAGTCACCCCAGATCCACGGGGGTACATTATTAGGATTTTAGACTAGACTGGAATAGCTCCATCTACCGCCCCTGTGAATATCGGGAATGGCATGGCCAATAGCTAGCGGTGAAACCGAAGGGGGCCTATGCTCGGACATGATTATAGATACTCTGCCTGCCATCACGGGTACCCACCGCTAAGGGGTTGGTTTTACAGTCATTGGGTGGGAGATAGGTAGTACAAATACCCGTATTAGCGGTGGCAAAGCTGGAATCAACTCAACATGAATTATACTGGAACTCCCCGTGACCAGCCAACGTTCCTTGAACCGGAACCCACTAACTATTTGGTGAACCAAGAAGACATCCAAACCAATAATTCGCACAGAGAGAATGCGCGATTCGTTCACTCCCGCTTCGCTCTACGGGGAAATATCTCCAAGATCCTTGATATTCGTATGATCCCTCGTGATTCTGAATGCTACATCCATGCCTCAGAGTGTAAGCGGTCCGGGAGCCACTACCACGACCTGGCTATACAGAATCCTTTGGGCCTGGCAGGGGCTATGCCTTTTATTGAGAATAATGGTGAATAATTTCGGGAGATTCTGCAGAAAGATGGTGACAAGGTGGGTAAAGCCATCTCGTGGGTCATATGTACTCATTCCAAACCTCAAGAGTAAGCGAAACTCGAAGGAAGGAATATCTGGTTGGCCGAACACTCGAGGGCTATCCTCAAATGTGCGAGCCCCACAGGTGGCTCCCGGTATGGAGCATTGGTTCCTAATACCCTAATCAATGTGCCGAGTAAGATCGTTAGCAATTGCCCCCTTCCGGCCGAATCGTAGTTGTTTGTCCCCGAGCTCTCTCCCAATTTTGTGGTATGGGTGGCCCGTGACAAGGTACCGTAAAATCCTGTGAAATCCACCATCTCTTGCCCCCCGTCACCATGCTTAGAGGTTTAGTTTGGCATGTTAACAGAATTGCGGATACGGGGCAGCGAGATCCAACACACCTAGCCGACCGATCCTTCTCTATCGCAGGAAAACATTAATCCCTATCGGGAGGCTGACGGAGATAGTGAATTTCACGAGATTTACGGTACCGGATTTACTGACTAAATCCACCATAGGATTCGGGGGATTATGGGCTTGGCTATTGAGCAACATGCCCTATGAGTGGTTCAGTCCCTGTATATTTTCGTGACTCATGGCCGACTACTTTCGGGTCTGCACTCTGACTTTTGGTTCAATTACGCTCTGCAGGATACCGTACGAGTCTGGTTTCAACCTAGTACTACCCATCCAGTTTAGTGATGACCCTATCACTACTCGTCACTCGACGTCTCGGCCTGATTGCGTTTACCCCCCACTGATGTGACCCATCCGGGATAATATATTTGATTGAACTACTCACCAGCCAGGCTCTGATCCTCGATGATGGACTTAGTCAGTAAGTACGGTATCATAAAGGTGTGTTGGCTTGCTGTGTCCGGGGAAACCGGGCGATGCTCCAGATAAGCAGAGCCTGAGTACCTCCTCCGCACCTGTATGACCACGCCTACTGCACAGAATACATTGCTGCACGCTTCCTCTGATACTGCCCTCACAGAAATCTCCTATGGTGCATCCAACCCCTTCATAAACCCCTACCATTTAGCCTTGAACCCTCCTCAGTCGTACCCACGGAATTTTTTCCTCTGTTCAAAAACCTGGTGGAAGGTGTAAGTTACCCCTACAGCAAATCTAGCGCTCTACCACTCCGTGTTGTCGCCTTCAGAGAAGGAATAACAAACGACAGTGTCCCTTCGGAGTTTTAGATACTTTGCGAATAATACCACTGTGATCGGTTACCCATGACCTAGGTCTACAATAGCTAGCGGAGACTTTAGATATTCAGTAACTCAACCGCCTTATCCATCTATTCGCTCCCAAACCCAACCCGGGCGCGACCAGTGCCCTGGTGGGTATTGGTCTCGTAGAATTTCCCCACCGCCCCTGATGGGTTTGTGCCGTCACAACCATTTCGGACTCTGCTACAGGAGTTGAAGCTGTTGATAGAACTGCTGTTGCCGCTATGGTCGCCTTAAGTATGGGTACTAGCCGTCAATCTAGAAAGTGTAGGGACTAACATCAATGATACCAAGTGCTGTGGTATACCAGCGGCCACTCCAGGCATACCCTTTGAACGAGGAAATATCAAACAGAGCGGTGAATGAATCTTTGTTGCTAACTTTACCGATCAATTCTCAGGTTACGAATAGTTGCGTTTTGGGGAGCGGTACAATTGGGCATATTATTTGGCACCCGGTTCTGGGCGGGGTGAAGGTGAATAAAAGGAGCGGGGGGTTGGAGCATGGTGGCTATCCTTCCTCGAGTGGGGAATACCTGTGTGGTCAGCACGGAACTCCACTCTACTGCTGAATCAGCCTACAACCACTCGGCCAGCGCCGCTGCTAACCTTTCACTTAATGTGTATATATCGCGACTATTGCCTTATGATACTTGTACTGCTTGTAGTGCTTGCTGGCGGAGCCCCCAGGTCTGTGCGGAGCGAACCTCGTAATTAGATAGCGGGCTCCCTAAAAGGGACAGGAGCCGTCTCTCCTAGAGAGAATGAATGACGAAATAAAACAACAAACGATGAAATTCACACTCTTTTGTGGTAGATATGCTCCCGCGCGGGCGCACAGAAACCCCCCACCGCAATCATTTACCACCTCTCTCCAAGAATCCCTACTTACAGTCCCCGATTCTCAGACGTGGGAACGTTCCCTGTCGAGGATTTGTGGCGCTTCGCAGTGAGACAGATTGCGAGACAGTCCAGCAGGAAAAGATCGGACACTCTACGTGCTGCTACTATTACCGGATAGTTATTTCTCCCTTTTTGCCCTGTCCTCTGTGGGGCTTCCTTGTGAACATCTCCTTCATATATCTATCCATCCACCCATCCGCTGCTCACACATTTTCCTGCCACCAGCTCCATATCTCTTCCTTTTTCTTCCGTCTTGGGCAATGTAGTGGGGCACGATATATTGTCCCTTTGTCCGTGTTCACGCCCTTCCCCCCCGCGCACGCGGTTGGCTTACCGCCCACTCCGCCCGATGCTCACCGTTGGATTGCCCGTCGAGAGCGCGGTCAGGAGGTGCACGGTTTGGGACACGTAGCTTTGATTTGTGCGTTAAGCAGGATGTAATAGGCGCACGGCAGTGGATTGTAGCTTTCTCGTCCTTTCCAGTTAGGCCTGGACGTGAGCCCCCGGCCCTGTTGTCACATGTTACTAGCCGGTATCAGGTGCTGGGTATTTGGTTTAGTCTTAATTCTTTCGCACATTATGCCATTAGGCATGCAGTAGTTGGCTTTATATGGTCCACTCTTCACGCCCACCAGCTTTTGGCATAGGCCATTGGTTTTGGTGGTTAGGATCTTTCCGAGTGGTTTGGGGTCAAGGATGTTTACGGAGCGCCAGTGTTCCCTGGGGAGTATGCTTCCCTGGAGTTCGTCATGTTTCATTTGGTTTCCGAAATTGTCAGCTATAAAGAGAGTTGTATCTCCTGGTCTCCATAGCTAGTCTCCCCATGGATCGTCTACTAGATTAGTTCACCATCTTTCCAGGTGATAACAGCTTTCGATGGTAACGCTGACACAATGGTGAGTTGACCCGAGCCGGCAGTGGAAATGTCGTGTAGCACAGGAAGGAGAAACTTGTGGTGTGGTGGAGAGAAAAGGCTTCCATGATTGCTCTCAACTGAATAGTCGTAGACTAAATACGGGTTGAGAGTACCTCGGATACACAAACAGGAAAAGCCCAAATACAACGACGGTCACAACCATTTTGCCTATCTTGGCCTGAACTAGCTGTTGGACCCTAATGCCTATCGGATGGGGCTATATCTCACCATCCCCAGCTGTGCTCAGAGCCTCCCGTTACTACCCCCCCCGCTCCATCCTTAGCGCTTTCTTCAGGTTCTATCACCCATATACGCCACCATCTATCATGCTTCTTACTCACCCCATGTCCTCTACGGTATTTCTGCAGCCTCAATTTGCAAAGCGTGCTTGCGTGGTTCTCGTCCTTCTAAAATTATCTCCTCATCTTGAGACCTCCTCATGCCCCCGTTCAAATACAGTGCAGAATATAGGAGTAGTGGCAAGCCGGGAAGAGAAGCAAGTGTGGAGTATGGTAATCTCTCTTAAATTTATTATAGGTTGTAGGGTGTAAGACGGCCTGCGCCCGAACTGCCGTTAGGCCGGTCTGCAGGTGTTTCTTTTCGCGGTATTTCCCTGTTCTTACCCGTCCCCCGCTGTAGGAACAGCCACCCCATATCCACCTCACCGCAGCCCGAGAACTAAATATATAGATACAGTCGCGGGGTCGGGTGTCGTTACGCCTTATCCGTTGCTATTCTGAGCGGTGGGGATTGAAAGGATCGGTCCGGTGGAGCGAGCCACCCGCTATGGGGGGTCGGGGTCTAGTGTGGGAGGAGTTCGGAGATCGCAGGATTCACTTGGGACGGCAAAGTATTTGGTCGCGCGAGATCCAAGGCAGTAGGGGGTGGTGAGTGTGACGGTGCCAAGGGAAAGACACCCGGTGACCAGAGAAAGAGGGGGGGTGTAGGTTGTCGTGATGCTTGGGTGGAATTGTTGCCCAAGTTAGTCCTTTCGGACAATCACCCATATAATCGAAGACCCAAAGAACAAGGCACAAAAGCAGTGGACTGTGACTAATACCGGTAAGCAAGCTCTAACGGGGGGGACAGTTTCTGGAGAGCCTGAAAAAGGCAAAACACGAATAAAGATAATCATGAGATGACCCACAAGAGGCCGGGCAGGGGTAAGAGGGCTAGCTCCATAGCAGTCGCCAAACCCTTCCACTCTGCGAACAAGTAGATTGCCTAGGCGAAGAGGTGCTTTTGTGAGCGTGGTAAAGAACCTGAAAGGCTACCCACGGACATGTCGGAGAGGGGGGGGGTTGGGAGCCCTATCCAGAGCCCTGAAAGGTCCATACCCCCATCCCCGGTACATGGCTAGGTGGGCGGTAAGCCCTATTCGGTCTCAATTGTACATTGTAGCGACCTAAGGCATATATAAGAAAGACTAGACGCCTTGTACGAGTGCGGCCGATAGATATATTAGTCACGTGCATTATCTCTGGACACCACAACCAGAAGGCCAACCAAATTTTTATCTTATCAGACCCACGTGACTAATATATCTATCGGCCGCGCTCGTAGGCCTTGCTAGGAGCGGCACCGGCGCGTGAAGTCCGCCACGGCTCCTTGCAGGAAGGCCAAGCAAGGTTAGGGGAGCGGCCAACAGTAAGTCATGGCATTTGTAATAAGTTGGGGAAAAATTGGAGAAGTGGAACGGGACTAGAGGGTAACTGTAGACGATGTGGGAGCAAAAGCAGATAGTTAGGTTGACTGGTAGCACGCTTTATTATCTGGATAGAACGAGGTGCATATTAAACACCCCCCTAGACATCCGCCAACACGGCCCCAGGCCGGATACATTTTGGTTAGGTGGAAGAGCGCGCAATCGAGGGAATTCTGCTGTTGGACTAGAAAAAAGGCTGGGTGTGAATACTACTAGGTGGTGGGTGGTGGGATGCGACAGGAAAGAGGTCGGGACGGAATGTGAATGATAGAAAGTAAAGGGCGGGGGAGGAGACTGGGAGCTATACAGTCGCACCCCGCTATCCCGGATCCCGCTGAACCGGATACCCTGCTGAACCGGATAGAATCTTCGGCTCCTCTAATTCCTCACAGAAATTACCCCGTTGAACCGGAAAAGGGGGTTTTCGGATTCGTATGAGATTTTGGGAAATCATATCCCCTGTTCCCATAGAAAATTAACCTGCTGAACCGGATGCTATAACTACTGGCTGAAAGGCTAGTCCAAAAGAGGAAAGAAAGGCAGAACTGAAAGTAAATACAGTGGAGTAAAAGAGTAAGAGGAGCACATATAGTGAGAACACCGGGATTGTGGTTCTTGAAAACCCCAACAGACGATAGATAATTCACCAGTTCAATCCCAAAACCTCTGTTACTGGCCCAGTCAATCATGAGAAAAAAAGGGCTAGGCCAAGATAGAGGCAGAGTATATTCCTAGTAGTAACCCAGAGGAGGAGAACAGAACCGGTGGTATTAATGCCGCCTACGACAATTTGATGAGAGTAAGCTTCTTATCACGGTGGAAATACGATAGTACTCCCTCAGGCTCTCTCCCCCCCGTTGTTCTGGACAAAATCTGTGAAATCTGACCATCCGGGATAGCGAGGTGCGACTGTACATCCACGAAGGCTGTTGAAACAGAACCCAATTGAGAAGGAAAGGAAGGGTTATCTGCCCGAGTAATTTCTTGTGGATATGAGGCGTTTGTCCTTCCCCTATAGGCATGGTTGTCTGATGATGTACAAGTACGGACAGTACTGTACTCGAATACTTGCACCTCTCCCTTTCGCCCAAAAACACTAGGGGAATCAGCTTGGCTATGCAGAAAAATTTGTGCCGGGACGTCCACCAAATGCAAGATCAACCTAGTCAACCTACCGTATCTCTTCCGCGCTAGTGGAAGCGTTCACCCCCGCCCCCCGCGGTTGCGAGGGGAGTGTGCAAATGTCTTCATCAATTTTGCGAGATGGCGGCTGAATGTCTCTCATGTCGCGTTTGTTATTCAACCTTGTAAACCAAAGGGGTCCGAAAGTGGACGGTCATTGCTGTGGGCGGGGGCTACCCAATTTTTCACGAGCAGCATGCCAGTAGACCTAACTGCGGCATCGTCGTATCGAATTCTGTGCGGCATGGCGCAAGCAGTTGACTTGAGTCGTTTACTCGTATAGTACGGCAGTTCCGGTCCCAGTACTGTACTCGAGTACTGTAGTGCACTGGCTTGGCAGAGGTATTGATTCCGATAATAAGTTATACGGGGGTTACCTGCATTTAGACTTTCTGTCCATCTACCGGTACGTGGACTGGATGAGAACTACCGGTAGTACAGTACCGCAAACCGCCGGGTAGTTAAGCCTGCCTACGGTACCGGAAAAATATCAACAAAAGGGTTCAGCACAGCGCTAGGATTTTCTACAATATGCTCCTCGTAGCTTGAGCAGCCGCATTTCAAATCTATCTGTGTACGAGTATGATACGAGCATAGTGCCGTCGGCATTCTCAATCGCGACATGAAAACTAGCCTATCTCGTTCTATCGCTGAGTAGGACCGGCAGCAGGAAAACCACACCGCGCTTCGAAAATCGGACAGGGAAGGATATTCCATCATTACTGAAAATGTGAGCATGGAGGGTTGTCCACTCGATAATTGTTGGCCAAGAGTTGCCTAGAATAGCGACCGGGTGTGCAGCTGCCGTTCTTGTGTGCGGTGTACTGTACCGTACCACCAGTAGAGAAAGTGCTGGAATTCGGGCGCCCCGGCTCCTAAGAGAGCACCGCTCCCAAAGGATACACTCTGGTCGCCGTACAAGTACGCTATTCGACCCCATCTTTGATTCCGCAGTGGAAGAGTATAGCTCAAGAGAGTCTGAAGCTTCAAGGCCCACACACCTCAAATCGAACGCCGGTTTTGATTCATCTTTCACTCCCGAAAAATAGCGAGCCATCCCACACCCTTGCACCCCGCTCCCCGAGCCAGCAACATTTGTGAGAAAAGAAATGGCGGAACCCTTCTCCTTGGCTGCTAGCGGCTTGACCCTCATTCACCTCGGCGCGAAGGTGTACCAGCTCTGCGATGACTACTGCCATGTATACAAGGAGAGCCAACAAGATTTAAAGAAACTGGGAGATGAGATTAGGAGTATCGGCGAGCAGCTGAAGGAAATTCAAAGCCTTGCGGAACAAGGCGATGAGAACAACCCGCAATACCCCGAGCTTCTTGAATGGACAAAAAACCAAAGTTTGAAAGGGTACACCACAGCCCTCGAGGAGCTTAAGGGCAAGCTAGATGTTCCGGGATGGAGGAAGTCCTCGAGAAAATATCTTTGGCCCTTTCGCAAACCCAAAATGGAGCGTTACCTAGGCTTGGTTGAAGAGCAGAGATCGAAACTTCATCTATTATTAACCACAGCCACAACGTAGGTTATCCATTCTTGAGTCCCCTAAAAATCTACCTTCACCACTCCCCTCTCGTTTCGGTGGCAAGGCTAACTAGTTCCTCAGGAGGACGGTAACAAAGGTGTTGCGAAAACTAGATGGTACTCGGTCACATTATCCCTAACCCTACCAATTATCCTCTTTACTAATATCGGATATTCCCGAAACCCCAGAGAATAAATTCCAGGAAGTACAGAAATGGCTTAACATCGTGGATCCTGGCTCCAATTATTCATCTGCACTTGCAGTTCGTGAAACCGGTACGGGGAATTGGCTGCTCAAGGGCTCCGAGTACAGAGATTGGAAGGGAGGCAGCGGAGGGGTTCTCTGGCTTCATGGTATACGTGAGTCTGGGCTTGAGTGAAACCCTGCGCTTCAGAGAATGTCATTAACATTTGTGTCTTGTAGCTGGATGTGGCAAAAGTGTCCTGAGGTGCGAACCTAACCAGGTATCCTGGTGTGCAAGATGTTTCATTATTGCTAACTCACTCTTTAGTGCTACTGTTATTGAAGATGTTGAACATCTGTGCCAGACTAGCGATGATCACGCGTTAGCCTATTTCTACTTCACCTTCAGCGACTCGGAGAAGCAGAAACTGTGCAATATGCTTCTATCCCTTATCGGCCAACTTCCAAAAGAGCCTTCGGAGAGAGGTTTGCCGAGTGAGGTGGTAGATCTATATAATAGCACCAAGGCAATTGGAAAGTCGGCAGATATCAATGCTTTGAAGGATGTATTGTCGCAGATTATAAAGCGTTTTAGGAAGACCTTTATCATCTTGGACACCTTGGATGAGTTCCCCAAGGACACACGGGAGAGTCTCCTATCTTGGATCGGAGATCTGACGGTTGCTCATAATACGGGACCGCTCTCCATTCTCGTCACCAGCCGTCCCGAAGCCGATATAGTGAGATCCCTACAACCGCTTGCCACCTTTGCAATATCACTGCACTCCAAAATTATCGATCCGGATATCCATGCATATGTACAGAACTCTCTCGACAACAAGGATAACTTCCAGAAGTTTACGGAGGAAATTAAGAGAGAGATAGAGGACGCACTCGTTACTCGTTCACAAGGAATGTAAGTTATTCTCAAGTTTCGGATTTAACTCACGCTGACACAAGGTTGGATGTGTTAAGGTTCCGATGGGTGGATTGTCTTTTACAGATTCTACAGGAATGTATAACACCCAAGGCTGTGAGAGCTGCCTTGAAGGAACTTCCGAGAGACTTAGATTCTGTCTACTTGCGGATCCTTGACAGCATTCACGAGACGCAGAAGGAATATATCCAACGAGCGATGCATTGGCTCGCCTTTTCAGCAGAACCTTTGACACTAGGCCAGCTTGCGGAGGCTGTCGTAATTGAATACAATGTCAACAAATATGACGAGGATTCGGAAACTCTTTTCGATATGAAGTCTCTCATAAGCATTTGCCCAAGCCTTATTTCCTTCGAAGATGCCAGGGACGGTGAATCATTCGCCCAGGAAAACTGTAGATTACGACTAGCGCATTTCTCGGTAAAGGAATATTTGATCTCCGACCGCACCGCCCAGGGCCCCAGCGCCTTCTACCACATTTCGGAAGATAAAGCCAATTTACTCTTGAGCCATGCTTGTCTTGGTCGAATACTGCGGCACAGCGGGCAAGGTACTCTACGGAGGAACAAAGTCGAAAGAACGACATTTCTCTACCACAGTGCTCGCTACTGGTTCGTGTATCTCAGATCCATCGAGGATACGGCACCCACTCCACTCTCCGACGCTGCATTGAAAGTCCTCGGGCTCGGTGGCGGGTGGTTGGATATATATAACCCTGATGATTTCTGGTATGGACCCTCGGGTTCCGATGACTACCCATCAGCTATCTACTATTCCTCTCTTTTAAATTTGGTGATGGCCTGTAAATTCCTTGTCAATAGAAAAGAGGACCCAGTAAACGTGAATACACAGGGTGGTGGTTACGGCAATGCACTACAAGCAGCTGCAATTCGGGGGAACAAATCGGTTGTGCAGCTTCTCCTCGAGCGTGGGGCAGAGGTGAATGCTCAGGGTGGCGAGTTTGGCAACGCACTACAAGCAGCCGCATTCAGGGGGACGAATCGGTTGTGCGGCTTCTCCTCGAGCGTGGGGCAGAGG
>LN891041.1:62418-75238 GCA_900010015.1 Tuber aestivum
AACGCACTACAAGCAGCCGCATTCGGGGGGGACGAATCGGTTGTGCAGCTTCTCCTCGAGCGTGGGGCAGAGGTGAATGCTCAGGGTGGCCGTCACGGCAATGCACTACAAGCAGCCGCCTATGGGGGGAAAAAATCGGTTGTACACCTTCTCCTCGAGCGCGGGGCAGAGATGAATGCTCAGGGTGGCGAGTATGGCAACGCACTACGAGCCGCTGAAGCAGCACATGATGAATCGATTGTGCAGCTTCTCCTCACACATGGGGCAGATCCCAATCTACAAGTATGATTTCGACAGCATGATCCGCGCAGTGCAACCAGCTGGGAGAGCTTTAATTTTCCAACCACCTTCAACTACTTGATCCCATCCCTAGTGCAGCACCTCATTTTGAAGTTGCGCATTTCATATCCCACATCCATTGGCTCTTTCTTATTCCTTGCCAGGATTCCACATGATTACCGCAAAAACTGTTGAAGTGATGAGTGATAGTGTGTCGTGGTTGGTTATGGGAGGAATGGAAAGTGGAAGGATAAGGTTGTTTGCGGGAGTGGCAGGAGTGTTTTTCAGGATTTAGCAGTAGGATAGATTTGTTTGAAGGATAGAAGCGGATTTCACAGATATGTCTTTCCTTTGTTATTACGGATGTGAACAGAGGAGTCTGGACATGGAGGGAATGTGAGAGATGGGTGTAGTGGTTTATGGAGAGGCTAGGTTGCTTTGATGATGTTTTCCTTATACACCTGTCATTACCTATGAGCGAAGGAGAGAGAGACGAAGAACACACTTTTCCCATTGATCCCACCACAAATATTCTCTTTACTATTCCGTTCTATTAGCACTGCGCATTTTGATAGCAACCACTATCACAACAAAAACAAAATCCAACCTCCACCAACATGCGTATAATGGTATTCCCGGCTGGCTTCCAGCCTGCGCCCGTACTCCATTAGCCACCGAGCCAACAACCGCTCATTACGTCAATTGTACCTATCCTTCTACTACCAACCACTCTCGATCATTTCCACGACTTTCTCCGAAATTTCAAATTATCTCATGGTGAGTCCACACCAATATACAAATCCGGACCCACAACTCTCCTTCCGCGTTTAGCCTCTCAAATGCCTCTATCCCTCATTTTCGTTAATCCTACACCCAGTCCAACACCCCCCCAGCACAACCTCCTTCGTTCCACATTTCACAAGCCGTCGGCGCCCGTTGACTGTCCTAATTCAACCCGCCGCACTGATGAACATTTTCTAATACTATCTCCTTATTATCATTATCTGCTTAAGAAACTAAAATTACAATTATCTTGAACTTTATATTGTAGGGTCTGGGGATACATCCGTACTTACCATCAGCAGCGGAATTTTTCCGGCGACCCTCATAGTAGGAGCGATTAGGAGAGTTTTGTTCTGGAGATGGTGAGAAGAGATGAAAAGGAGTTTGGAAGGGGAGGGGAGTGTCAAATTGGGCTACCAATTTATTTATTTGCTAGTTCGGTTTGGTTTAGGTGACACTGAAATTGTGCTTTGGAGTTCGGCTTCCATTTTTCCATTTTTCCTACATTTATTTCTCTCCTCTCTTTCCTTTTTCCACGCGTAACAAAGCCATGGCTATAAGTTCGCAAGGGGGGGGGCTCTTTATGCTGGGGAAAATGTATTATTAGCTCTTAAAAGATGGATTATTTGTGATCCTATTTTCTCTGCTCTTCCTCTCCTTTTTTTGTTTCCAGATGTGTCGCCCTACTGACACCTGGTTAATCCGCTAGTCGTTGGAGCTGTTCCTAGGGGTGTAGCAGTGCAGAAACTTCCATCGCAGTTCCACGCTCTCTTCACGCCAAACCCGACAATGCATATGAATCAATCTACAGAAAGCATTACGATTGGTTAACCAGGGTTGAAAATGGGTGGGCCCAACCGGACCCAATGGGAACAAAGCTTTAGCCCGGCGAGACTCAGCCCCTAGGACCATAGCCTAGGTTAGCTAGGGGTCCATCGGGTCTCCATGCGAAACAAACTGACGAGATATCAGGGTTTTTGAAGTGAGTTGGATGGAGGATATCCCCTTATTGTCCCTTAGATACGACTGCGAGGATTAACACTCAATCGGCAACTCAGGAATGAGTGGAGGAGGTTTGACCTCATTCTTATCCTGTATAAATTCCACCTGTACCCCCCGCCAACCCCCGTTCTAGTGGCTGGCGGTCGTTTGGTGGACCTTAGGATCGAATATGGTGCCTATTTCATGTGTCTTGGTTTTGGCGATTGCGCCTCATTAATGGAGAAACCTCGTGTTGGGCGTGTTGCCGGACATTTGGCGCAGAGCACTTTAGGGCTCTTTTGTGGGCATCATATACGACACCTACCCGAAATCTTGATGTGTACTTTCTATAGGCTATCCGAATTTTCGCTGAATAAAATGAAATCCCCAATACTTGGAGCTTAATTTCTGGTAGCTCATAGTAGTTCGCTGTGTAAAATTAAAAGCTTTTGCCCTGCAAAACTTATCCCTAATTTACATGTTTATTAAAGGGGTTGGCAGGGTTATGCCCTGGGATACACCTCCGGTGGTAATGGGGTGGGTGATAATCATGACATATCACTCGATGCCATTCTCTGGTAGAATAGTAGAGCCGGCGATGTTGCATTGACACCGGCTGACGCACAGCTTCCTTTTTTAACCTTTCCGTTCCAGTGAAAGCGCCTGCGGGTAGGGGCGAGGGATATTCTGAGCCCTCCTGTGCTCGGCGCTTTTCGCTGGACACTGCGACCTACCCGGACCCCATACCGCTGCTCCGGGCCGCTGTCACTACTTACAACTACTAACCCCCCTGTACTTTGCACCACAATGGAACCTATCGCAAGCAGGAAATACGCACGATATCTCAAGCTAGAGAGATCTTTTATCGGGTGGGTTCGCCTACTTTCTAATAGCCCTAGGGTTTACTCGTATGGACTGGGGTCTTGGCTCGGCCGGGCCTGATTGGGCTGGGTCGGCTGGGGAATCTCTTTTCCTGAGCTAGTTCCGGCGCGCAAGAGCCAACCCGGGCTACCTAATATGCCCAGAAAACTCCTAGAGCTATACCGATGACCCAAGCCACCATCCTTAGTGTCATAGACGGCTTGCACGTAGCAATAGTGGCAGTCACTGACCTAGGGCTATCCTTTTAAACATGGGGATAAATTGGGGAATGACGTTCCTAGGGGGCTAATAAAGCCTATGGGTAAATAATCCTGGTGGATCTGTGTGGGGGAGGGTAAGTTGCACTGCGGTATATGGAGCAGACTAGACTGGGGCTTGACCGGTATAGGTGAATAGCGGAAAAGGTGTGGTTAGGACCTCTGCTCACTCGCCCGATACCCCCTCTAGGTTAATGGTAATGGCAGGCATATAAGTAAATCTTATTGGACACCCCCTAATCCTTTCCCTCAATTCACTTAATCACCACGCGCCTCTCGGCTCCGTGCATTCCCCCGTTCCTCCACATAGACCCTTGATGATACGGGGTGAAACTTCTCCTCAAATCTTTAAGACTCCAGAACAAAAAAAAGCCGCCTCAAAATTCCCGAAATCTCTACGATCGCCAACAACTCATTGCCCTTTTCCAGCATCCTCCACATCTCCAACAAATCAGCTGCCTATCCAAAGAGGGGAGTGCCACGCGACAGGTGAGCGAGCGTGTTGAGTTCAATTCCTACTTATCACTCCTGTTTAGTCAGACGAATCAACCCACTGCAAAGAAATAGAGCAATACACAAAACTCTTATCCATCCTGAACGGCCAACCTTCCCCCCCCAGTTGGTGAAAAAACTTTCCTTGACTGTCCATCCTGCCTTCTTTATATACATCGGTTCACAAGGAGACAATTGTTTGATTTAGCCTCTAGTTCTGTAAGCCCAAACGTCATCTCCAACCGGCTCTGCCATTTTTCCACTCCCCCGAGCTTGCTTTCGATCTATATATTACCACCTGAGAGGTAATCTTCATGGTGGAGCTACTTACTAACCCCGTGTTTCAAAAGCCGATCATTCTTTGTAATGTAGCCCTGTCTGGGGTTGTGGCGGGTTCGGGAAAGTCGACCCCTAGTTACCCAACTAACACGACAAACTCCTCCCACTCAATTTTGTCCTTGGAATGGAGGCCTCTCGCAGGATCACTGCTATGATACCACTACAGGAACTATAGCCCAAGCCCATGGAACTGGAAACCCTTATTTGCGGGGGATAGGGAGGTGCCCTAAAATTGCCATCAAAAGATTTTATGACCCCCTGAAATTTTGCGGTGCTATCACCCACTCCCGATCACTCAAAAGCCGAATATCGGCTCTGAAACTATCCAATATGTCAACTCCGGCTCTGGTTTTCCGCTGGTACATGTAGTGTTCCATGAAGTGCATCATCCATCCTACGAACCTTGGCCTCCCTCCTGGTGGTTCAGCTCATGAATGTGACAGTGAGGATACCCTAAACTGGATTGCACAGAGGTGCACAGATTGAACCAGAAACCTTCGTTACCACCAAATACACATCCAGATGAAAACCGGAGAATCGGAAAAACGCTGTTCCCACTGTTAAGTGTATGCGGCCATCGGAGCCTCCTAAGGGAAAATGGGTAGGTGGTTTCCGGTAAGCCTTTAATTGAATCCTACGATGGCGAGACACGGCCGTATGTATGACCTCCATGAAAGCACTATGGGTCCTACCCACCAAAATTCCGGCAACTCGCTTATCACATGCCCATTCACCTCTAGGGGATGACTATGAAGTTCAAAACATGTGAAGTAGGCATTGCAGTCAATTCAAAGGTGTATGAAAGCAGTGGTGGCAGCCCAAACCAGGAGGTTATGGGAGAGCGCTATTGATGGGGTATATATAAGCTAAGAATGAGATTGAATTTCCTCCACTCCATCCCGAGTTATCTATCAAGTCCTTGATCCTCATTGAAGTAATTTTATCTAGAGCCTAAATCATAGGGCACCCCCTATCTATTACACTTTAATACTTCCCACCTCCCCCAGTCTCTTCTGTATGCCAACCCCACCAATTTTTTGAGTTAATACGCACGAGTCGAGAGTCGCTGAGCTCGGTTGAGTCGGGTCGGCAAATCCCCAATTCAGACCAACTCATCGGAATGATTGCAAAGAACGGAAAGCGCGTAGGGTTGCGGGAGTACGCGGGGTGTTTCATGCTGGGAGGTTGTCAAGTAAGCACAATTCTTCCTAGTCCAGTGTCTCACGGTGGCTGATTGGCAGTAGGTAATAGGTCGGTGATAGGAGTCCGTTTTGGCAAGTAGAATACCTGCTGCATGCAGAAGCCCCGTCTTCATCTTTGGGCACCACCCGAGCTCTCTAATCTATGGAATAGACTCTCCCCGTAGTAGCTGTACCACCGTTATGACGCTCTAGTGATTTATCGTCCCTCTTTGTGGAAAGGACATGTACTTTACCAGGCTAGAGACAAAAGTTGCGGGTAGAAGTGCCTTTTTCCCTCAGAGTAGCCATATTCACAAGTCTAAAAGGCCACCTCCATTCCATGAATAAAATCCACCTTTGGCTTTCAATCTAAGATAATTCCCCGCACGTTCTTATCCAGGTTGTTGCAAATAATATCATGTTTCTTCGGGATTTCTATTGATCAAACTGCAAATATGACATTGGGTCTTGGTGGCCTCTGCACGATATATGAAGCAGTGGTCCATTGCCCATTTCTCAGCCATGATCGCTTAATTCTGGCTACCAAAACAGAAATTTACCCCCGCTCGCTCTAAGCTTTTGTGTGTGAAAAGG
This sequence comes from Tuber aestivum, assembly GCA_900010015.1. Classification (NCBI taxonomy): domain Eukaryota; kingdom Fungi; phylum Ascomycota; class Pezizomycetes; order Pezizales; family Tuberaceae; genus Tuber; species Tuber aestivum. The sequence continues at coordinate 68,207 of LN891041.1, forward strand.
CGACATAGTTGCAGAGCTTACCCTTAGCATCTCTTATATTTTTGGGCAACCCAGAGGGAAAATCCAACCACTTGAAGTCGGCTACTTTGGCGGGTAAACTTACACTGCCGGTGATCTCTGTCTCTATCCTCACAAACCCAAGTGTACAGTGCCGTACCGCACTTCAAGTTAATTTCCGGCAGAAGTAATAGTTGCCGCAAATGCGCACTCTCTAGAGTTTTTACTAGAACTGCCATAGCCACCACCCCCTGCAAGCGGGTGATCAAACATCGTAGATTCATCCCATCCACCCCAAAGATGTTGCTGCCTTATTTTCTATTGGATAATTTTCCTCAAAAAGCCGGACCCGATATATCACTAATATCTAATCAAATTGACTAACTGCTTAGGAAAATAAAATAGGAAAGAGAGCGAAGGGATCATAAATGATAGGAATTGGGAGTAGGGTGGTGTAGCCTTTTTTTGATAAAGATAGGTAGAAAAAATAGCAGGTAGCCGTATGTCGAGATTTGAGGTGGCGCTGAAAACCCATCCAAAATCGATATATGGTTTTATCTTCCTAATACCTCTAATTAGCTGCTGTAGCCCTCAGGGAATATTCAAGTCGGGGGTGGTACCACACCTATCTATCCATCCGATCCCGGTGTATTTCCCTGCCGCCCATCCCACGTCCCTTTACTATTCTCTCCCATCTCAGACACCACGATAAAGCCCGATCTCTTCTTACCTCTTCCCGCGCTCGCGCCTTTCTTCTTTCCCCGCATGGGGTGAACTCTTCACCCACTCGTTCTGCCCTCATTGTTGGATTGCCTATCGGACATACGATTAGGAGGTGTGCGGGTACAGGGCGTGTAGCTTCGGGATATGCAGTGAGTATGCACAGGACGATGGCAGGTTTCTTTCACATCCTGCGCTTATAGCCACCGATGCGTTTTCGGTTTTGTCCATATCCTTTGCCGTTGGGCATTGGGTGTCGTGTATGTATTTTAGTGCTGTTCCTTTTATACCCTACGCCAATGGACGCACGGTAGCTTGTTTTGTGTGGTTCACCCTCCATGCTAATCGGCGCTGGGCACTGGAAATTGGTTTTAGTGGTTTAGTGGTTTAGATTCTCTAGGCGGCCAGCGCCATACGAGATTACGGTGGATCATGGTGTTTTCTAGAGAATGTTCCTGTGGAGTTGTTTTTATTAGCTCTCGGAGTTGTTGGCTTTACTGATATATATATCTCCTAGTCTATCCTTGGCTAGCATCTCCATCAATCTAGTTCATACTTCGATGCCCATTAGTGCTCTGAGCCAATTATTTCTGCGTTCTCTCTACTTCATCCTTTAACCTAGTGTCTTCTGAGGCTGCATCACCCACATAACTACCCGTTTACTATTTTTCCTACTTTCCTCATGCCCTCTATCTCCCCAGATTTCCCTTGCAAAGTGTGCTTGTCCGGTTCTGATATTCTCTCCTCATCTTCCGTAGACCCTCCCAGCCCCCCATCCCCCCGAATGCAGTACAGAATCCGGGGGCAGCGGTGCGCCCGGAGGGCGAGCAAGAGCGGGGGGTGGTAGCGGCTTTCGAACTGATTGGAATTTGTAGGGTGCGATGTGGAATACACCTTGAACTGCCATCAAACCAATCTGCAGGTATTTTTCTTCTCGCTATCTCCACTTCCTAAGCACAGCCACCGCCTCGGAAAGGCCACCCAACAGCCCGAGGACGAAATTCGATAGAAACAGGGATGGGGTGTCGCCGAGTATCGTTAAGCATTGCCTGTTGCAATTATGGTTGGCCGAAATCTAGGTGAATGCGCCCTGTGAAGAGAGCGGTCCGGGATGGCAGGCTGGATGTGGTGTGGAAGGATTTCGGGGGTAATGAGCATGGTTTGGGATCTTTAGGCATTTGGTCTTGTGGGATCTGGGACATCGAGGAGTAGCGTGATGTGACAGTGCAAGGGACTGGATGCCCCCGGAACCCGGAAATGAGGGAGAAGTAGTTGTGATGTTTCGGTGGAATTTTTACCCTGGCTGGTCCTCTAGGACGATCACTAGTAGGAATAGCGGGCCAAGAAAAGGGGAAAAAAGTACTTTGGCTAGTAAATAGTCTCCGACAGAATGGTGATCTCGCAAGAACATAAAAAATAGGAAGAGCGTAAATGAAGCTAATCATGAACCATAAGAGACTAAGCAAGGGAACAGTGGCAAGCGCCATAGTAGCTGTCTATCCCTGCCGCTTGGTAAGGAGTTTGGGGCCCTATCCAGAATTCCCGCGGCCTACCCCCCATCCTGGCAGCAAGGCTGGATGGGCCATGAGATAGTTAATTTTCACTTCATACCGGTACTATCATATAACACCTTACGGGCCTTGTAAAGGGCAGCGTCCGCGACATGTGCCGTCACTCGCTAAGCCCTCCGCCGCTCCGTGCCGGAAGGGTACCTGCGATCGGGGCAACGGCCGGTGGTCACTCGTGGCGCCCGCGACAGGCGAAGGGTGGGGGTGAGACGGACGTGGGATGAAACTGCAGCGGAGGTGAATGAAAAACAGATAGCTGAAGTGGCCGATAGTGTGCTTGTTGGATAGAGCAAGCCGATAGTGGACCCCCTTTAGGCCTCTTCCATCTCGGTACCGAGCAGGATATACCGGTAGTGGTATCAATCTCCCCAGTCCGCTCGACCGTATCATGGCAAATCCGAAACCTGAAACAGAAGCACTGAAGCTGGGTGAATGGGTGCAACAGGAGAAGTGGATCGGGGTATCGTGGCTGTAGCCATTCCTTCCTCAGAAGTTTGTCAAATGTTTTTTTTTGTCGGCCAGATCCCCCACAGTTTTCCTCGAAGGGAAGAAAGACTTTGACCAAGCCGAAAGGTTGACAAACTGAGGACCTCCGGAAAAACAGTTCCTCACGAGAACTACCGGTGTCGTTTGTTTGTCTTTTGGAAAACCTAATGGCTGAGTGAGTGCGCCGTTCTTGGTCAACGTTTTCCTAATTTAGCCTTGGGCCTTGAGACAGGGGAAATGAAGCGGAGGATAGAAGGAAAATTGACTGGGGGATTGCTTACACTGGTAGCTCAAAGCCCGGGGAGTGAGGGGCTCCGGACCAGCAAAAGGTTCACTGGCCGCTTACCGGTAGTCGTGGTTTAGATACGGTACCGGCCCAAAGAAAATACGTGGAAATTTAGATGCAATCTGACCCAGGATTAGCGAATTTTTCCATATCGAAGAGCCGACGGGTGAGGTGGAAACCTGGTAATAGGCTGGTATCATATCCGAGAAACACTCCCCCAACACCTTAGCTGATTAAGCTTTCTCGTGTCGCACCAAGAGTCTTGGTAAGGGAAGAGGGGGCTTTACTCTTGGCGGCGGCTACCCAATGTTCTACGAAGTAGGAGTACTCGTACGAGTAGAACGCTGGCGGACTTGACCTTGACACTGCCCTACCACCGAATCCCCCAGCTCCCACAGCACGGCACAAGCACGGTAATTACCCGAGCAGTAAATTGATCCCGCCACCATCCGACCCCGCTAAACCATACGGCACCCAAAAGAAAACATTCATTCAGCATATCGCCCAGTTTCTCTCAAGTATGCTCCCCCAAAACGCGATTGGTGGTTGGTGATTATCGGGAGACGGATTCTGCAAGGGGGAGTTAACGCGGGCTTTGTCCACGGTAGAGATTGGTGGAGGCAAACGAATCCGGTGCAGCACTCGTGTGCCCATCCGGTAGGAACCGTCTTCCCTAATTTAATGGCCTCGGAAGGATCAGTATGTGTCGGAAGAAATCATTTCCTGGTTTTGATAATACAATCAAGCATAATCCTCTTGGCTCGCGGCAACGTGGGTTAGGGTCAAATAGTATTTTTTTTGCCGCGCGAGGGCATTCGCTCTCTGCTACTGGCAGCTGGTGCTGGGCTGTAATCTACAGTACGGTGCTAGTACAAGTAGCTCGACCAGCCGCATTTCAAGTATAATACTCGAGTATGATAACTACCATAGCTTTTCCCATAAGCACGACTCGAAAAATATCCTGAGGCTCGTGCTCTTGCTAAGTGGGAGGTGTAGCAAGCAATTCACACCTACCGGCACTCGCTTCGAATCTCGGACAAGGAAGGATACTCGATCATTGCAGCGCTGAAAAATGTGAGCAAGGAGGCTTGTCCACCCAAATGATGGTTGGCTTGCAGTTCTACCAATAGACTAGCGACTGGGCATGCAACTGCCTTTCTTGTGTGTAAACGCTGGGGTTTGGGAGCTCCCGCTCTTGGGGGCTGAAGCGAAAAACTCTGACCAGAATACCTTCGAGTTGCTTTCTTTCTCCACATCTTTGAATCCGCAGTCAGAGAACACAACTCAGAAGAGTCGGAAGCTTCAAGGCCCACCCGCTTCAGATCGAACGCCGGTTTCTATTCAACCTTCAGTCCTGAGAAATACCGGGCTATCTATCACACTCCTGCACTTCAGCTCTTAAGCCAACGAAGTTCGCGAGAAAATAAATGGCGGAACCCTTCTCCTTGGCTGCCAGTGGTTTGGCCCTCATTCACCTCGGCGCGAAGGTTTACCAGCTCTGGATGTGGCTGGATTGGGATTGATTGTGGAAGGTTCTGTAGTGTGGCAGCAAGTTTAGATGTTTCATGGATTAGTGTGGAGATTCAGAGATTCATGGGAGAGTTTCGTTAGACATGTCTTTCCTTTGTTATCATGGAAGCATATGGAGGAAAGACCAGTTTGCATGGAGAGATAGTGAAAGGTGTGGTGATCGATGGAGGGATTAGGATTTATTGTTTGTGTTTTACTTATACCGCTGTGTTTACTGTTAGTTTGTTGGAGAGCGAACGAAGTTGTGTTTTACCTTACCTCTCATTCTTATTCCTTTACTACCACAGTTCTCCACATATTCATTTAGTCTTTTCCGCTGCGTGACCGGCCATCCGTTGCTATCCACATTTACATAACTTACCGCAAGAAACCCCAACTCCCACCTACACACGCCACATTCCCGGCGGCCCATCAGCCCACAACTGTGCTCTATAACTCACCCCCCAACAGGCAACTGCTCATTTCCTGAACCCTATCTATCCTTCTGCCACCAACTACCCTTAAAGACTTCCGCGCCTTTCTCCAAATTTCAAATTACTTCACGCGGAGTTTACTTAAATATTCAAACCCGGATCTGCAATCTTCGCTGCGCATCCGACCTCCAAACCTCCCATCACTCGATCTCATTTATCCTGCACCCAGTCCTGCACACCAAATAATTCCCCTCGTTCCTGATTCCTGAAGTTGTCGGCGTGCACTGAATGTCCTAATTCAACAACCGCACTGGTTGACACTTGTCTGACGCAATCTCTTTATTAGTATAATATTATTACCCCCTCCTGAGATAAAAATTGGTCACATCTCAGAATATATACTCCGGGACTTGGGGATATATCCACACTTATCGTCGCTATATGAACCTTTCGGGTGGCCCCGGTAGAGAGAGCAGCCTGGGGGGGCTGCTCCAGGGCTGGCGGGAAAGGGTGAAAGGAGTTTGGGAGAGGAGGGAAGTGTCAATTTGGCGTATGATTTTTTTATTAGTTGGGTCTTGTCTCGGGCTTGGAAATCGCTCTCCTTTTTCCTATACTACTTTAGCCATCCCTTTTTTTCTTTTCACAAGTGGAATAAGGCCGTGGTCACGGGTTCGTGGAGCGCTGTTGAGAGAAAAAATGACCTTCTCCCTTGCGAGATGGATCATTTATTGTCTGGTTTTTTTCTGTTCTTTATTTTATCCCCAATGTATCACCACCGTACGGACACCTGATCAATACATCACTCCTTGGGGCTAACCCGGGGGTATTAGTACGTGGGGCTCTCCCCCGTGGTGCTTTATCAAGCTCCCTCTATGCCAAATTTGACGACGGGTGTGAATTGATCCGGAGAATATCTTGCAATTGGTTCACCATGGTTGAAAATGAGGTGACCCAACCCACTCATGACGGTCGAGGGCTTGGCCCGGGGCAGTTTGACTGGAAGTTAACCCGGGGAACCATTCGGGTCTGTAAGTGAAACGAACCGGTGGAGACATGCGAGAGTTGGGGCTGGTTGAAGGGAACAAAGCCTATTTTTTGTCCCCTAGATAATAGGTGAGCAAGGAGGATCAGCACTCGGTTGGTAACTTGGGAGCGAGTGGAGGAAGTTTAATCTCGTCCTTATTCTGTATATATTGTATCTGTAGCACGCTTCCGTACCCTCCTTCTTCAGCTGCTCGCGTTAATTCACCGGACACCGGAATTGGGTGCGGGTCTTCCTCATGTGTCCTGGTTCCAGCAATTGTTCCTCAATACCAAAACAAACCCGTGCTCGGCTAGAGGGCTTTTGTGTAGAGGAGGTTTGCTTCTTCCGTGAGCACTACATGTGCTACCAGTGTCTATCAAGGATCGGCTGGAATAATTAGCGATTAGAATTCATTATTTTGAGGATCAAAGACTCAAAGGACACCAACGGCAACAACCATTCCATCATGAGACTTCGGCTGTCCGATATCTGTGAGGGTGGGTGCAGACATCTTCACCGTTGGTTTTCATCTGGGTCCCCGTTGGTGGTAATGGAAGACCTGGGATCAATTAGTGCGCATTGCCTAACCTGGGTCGGCAGTGCCCCCAACGTGGGAATCGAAAAAAATCTAAAAGCCCCAAAATAAGCTTCAGGCTGGTGGGACTAACGGTGAACTTGAGAGTGCACTACAGGCATCAGAGGAAAATCCAATAGAAGTGGGTGAGCCATCGGATTGCTCGAGAACTGATTTCATATCATCACTTTATTCTGGTGTATTATAACTGACTAGGGAACAGAACTAGTGGCAGTTGAGGGGTCAACTAAAGTGAGACTTCTGGAGGACCAGACGAAGGGGGTTTGCTTTGGGCACATCATCAGATATTGAACTTTTGAAAGACTCGGAGCAAGTGATATGAGTAATGGGCGGTTGCCTATGCTCGACGACCTTCCATCTAAGCAAACAATGAGTGACTCCTCATGATGGGGATCTGTGCTACTCTATTTGAG
>LN891041.1:75762-96715 GCA_900010015.1 Tuber aestivum
TCATTTTATTCACTATTTGTATCGAACAGGTGGCCCCCAACGTAGCATGAAAAAGCTAACCGCAGGCGAACCGCCGTAGGGTATGGATCTTGGACACACTAGCTGATATCTCACCTGTGTATTCTAACCGGAGGAAACCGGGTTTGGTGTGCGGTTGTAGGGTCTTCCGAGGGATTGGGGTTTTGTTGCGTTGAGCCCAGGACGGACTACTGTAGGTCAGGCGTAGTCTCAACCGGCCCGATAAGTCCGCTAAACCCAGTGGTGTTTTACCGGGGGATATTACTATCGCGGTGAGAGTGATTATCCATGCCCAAGAGAATTGAAAGGTAGAGTTATATTATAATCCCGCGTGGATGGATACTGATGGGGTCGGGGACTTCGTTGTCTCGTTTATCCACACTCTCTCTCTAAACTAATGGTATCAGTACAGACACTAGGGCACGTAAAACAAAACCGAAGGATTGCGATCCTTCCATCAACCACCATCCATATCTCTCTTCTCCTGTGCATGCCCCTCCCTATTCCTCCTTGTACAGCACCCCTGAAACAGCATGAAAAAGACATGCCTAGAAGAATTTCTCGCTAAATCACCAAAACGCAAGGACAATCCGATATACTTCCAAATGATGCATCGCACCCATCTCACTTCCGGAATTATGTACAGCATCCTATCATTCTTCCACGACGGCTAACATGGGGAACGTTAGTGGCATGTTCGTCATCCAGCACATCAGGGAAAACAGTCCTACGGTATGAGCTCGACTGTGAACTCGCCATCCGGAGGTACAATATGACCCCCCATGACGAACCCACGCTTCAGCACTGGGATCACTGAAGATGTCAAACATTTCTGCAACTCGGGTGATGATCACTAGTTGGCTTATTTCAACTTTACCTTAGTCTACCATGGGAAGCAAAATTTGCGCAACATGAATCTATCCCTTACCGGGCAACTACTACCAATGTTTTCGGACCGGGGTTGCCAGATGAGGCTACCCCCAAGGCAATTGGAAAGTCTCCGGATATCAGGGTTCTGAAAGAGCCTTGACCACCCGTGCGCGCAACCCCCTGTAAGCGGGTGGTGATGAAGTGTCGGTATCATAGATTCATCGGTGTATGTACTTAGGGTGTGCGCAAAAGTCTGTCGAACTTTGCTCTCATAGGCCGAGTTTGTATGTGTATGGAAGCCTCCAAGAACACATAATTGGTGGCTTCCTTCACAATTTGGTGAAGGAAAAAAGTCCGTCGAACTCTTGGCACAGCGGCTAGAGCAAGGCTGGAGCAAATGCTGCTCTCTAGGTGGTCGACGCAGCCTGGAGCCAATGAGCGGGACTTCGACAGACTTACCCACAACCCCCGGTACCCCCAATGACTTTGCAGCCTTATTTCCCATTGGATAGCTTTTCTCAAACAGTCGGATCTGATAGGCCACTGATATCTAGTCGGATTGCCCAACTGCCTAAGAAAACCCGAGAGAACTGAGAGCCAAGGCAGGATAAATGGTAGGCATCGATATTGATAGCAACGCGGTATAAATTAGTGCTTCCTGATAAATATGGATAGAAAATAGCAGGTGGCCCCATCTCGAGACGAGACTTGCGGCGGTGCCGAAAGCCCATCAAAAAAAACCGAGATAAATTTATTATTTCATCTTCATAATACATCTCAGCTGCTGTAGTCCTAAGGGATTACTCGAGTGGGGGGCGGTAATACCTGTATACGAATTACCGGTGTAGACAACCACTGCCATGGAAACACTACATATCCTTTTGTAGTCAATACCACTCGGCAATACCTAATAGAGTAGGTAGACTGGAGCAGGGCCAATTGAAGGAAACTCTTAGAGCCTTGCTACCTTTATTCGATCATTATTGTGAACCTGACGCAATGCAGGCGGAGTTAGTGTACGATCTTGGCGACAAAAGAAACGGACCCCCCCCCCCATTTTACACCAAAAATGTGCATTTTCACTTCACAAAATCTCAGCTTTATCACTTGCAAAAAAAATTCAAAATTTTCCAGAGCCTTTAGAGCTATCTAGATATTATTTTTTATAAGTGACAAGCCCTCTTAGTTAATGTCCATGGAGCAATACCAGAAGGAATGGTGGTGGCCAAAAGGTACTTACAATTTTGTATAGGCCTCCCATACAAAAGATACATTGCAACCAGATCCAATCTCTACTCTAAGCTCTCAGCCCTTCTTGTGGAGTGAGAAAATTCTGATAAAATCTACCCAGAATGTCTAGGTAATTGCCTACATCATGGCATTAGTTTTGTTAGTTCTATATTGGTTTTGGTTGAGTTGTCATTGCCTCAAAATCGGCCATTTTTGGTGTAAAATGGGGGGGGGGGTCCGTTTCTTTTGTCGCCAAGTTCGTACGTGTGATGTACGAAACGAAGTTCTTAATTTACCAGCAGCTTCTTGGACACAGGCGTGGGAGCTGTCTCCCTTATAGACATCTCGTGATGGGATGAAACGGCAGGGGCAAACAGTAAGCCGTAAAATTCTTTCATTCTCCGGGAGCTATACTCCCACATGGGCACACGCCAATTCCCATAACTCTGATAAAATCTACCATCTCCGCTGGGACACCATTCTACCTTCTTATCAGCCTCGCTCCCCCGGTGTGGAAATATTTGCTGAGAATTTGACACTTTGTGAAACAGAAAGACACATACGGTACTGGTGCCGGTACAGTACCATACCGGTAATCCCTCAACACAGTACCGCAATAACAGTAGCGGTCTGATACAATACCAAGAACCTCTAGCTACCAAAACGCCGACACAAAGCCAAAAAAAAGTCGAAAGCAGAAACCTGACAGAGAAGGAAGCAAGAGGACTTTACAAAATAATAATAATAATAATAATAATAAGCTTTCGCTTGCGTCTAAAAAAAAGTACGAGAATAAGGTACTCGTAAACCTTATTTCACTTCCTCCGCCTTCCCACACCAAACACCGTTTAATCGCTTTTAGTCAGCCAGCCAGACCACAGCAACGTAATGCACCCCCCCCCCTCCGCCGGTCCGTTCGTGGGACTCAGTATTCACCATGTTGTAATCGTATGGTCTACCCACCGTACGATAGCTGTGGATGCGGTGGGGTGGACTCGGGATTTTGCACCGGCCACAGCCCCGTGCTGTCCCTTCCTATCCCCTCCGGTGCGGTGCTGTGGTGTGCGGGTCGTGCCCAGGGTGTGCGGTAGTGGTCCCGCGTGGGGGGGGGGGTGGGAAAGAAGGATTTCGAGCCCCGCAGCCTACTAACTGATGCCCGAACGAGTGTTACCGGTATAATAATAGAGTTTACGAGTATGGTGGATGCCAGTCCGGGGGGTGGGAGTAAGAGAGAGAGGGGTCTACTTCGCGCTACCCCAGCCTCGCCCCACACTACAGGTATCATTCAGTATTACACATTAAGTCGAGTTGACGCTGTTGCGAGCGCTCAATCTTGCTGGGACCATGGACGGCTTTCAGCCACCCCTGGCAGGAGGCTTCGCTCTCGATGGGACAAATGGCCGTACCTGACTTGTACTCGGGGCCGGTGGGCCTCTCACCAGGCCAACACCATTCATCAAATCTGCCATATGCAGGTCAATCCAGGAGTCAGTATCTCTAAGCCTTCGCCAGGGGGAAGAGAGTACCCTGGCTTCATCTTCAATGTGCAGGGGACCTGAAGCTTCGTTCAGCCAGCACTGGGGACGGTACGTCGCTCTGCCTGGCGATAATGTAAATGAGGCGCTTGAGGATGAGGTACTTAAAGATGGCTGGTCTCGCCATCATGAAGCCTCCAACAGACTTCAACTCACGCTCCAGCTCCTCACACCATGTTGCGGGCCAAAGCCTCCAGGCTGCCCAAGGCGGCGCTCAACAACCTGAAGGGACCCGCCCGCGTCACCGCAGAGTACGGCACCGCCCATCACGCCCGCTTCCTCGAGAAGTTCAACCAAGAAGCTGCCCGGAAGACGGCCTTGAGGAGGCCCCAGCCTCTCAGCGCTGAGGGCCATGCCGCCTTACGCCAGCAGATCGGCAAGGTGAGCTTCATCACACCGAATTATGCCGACAACACCAAGGTCAACATCTCAGGCATCTTGGGCAAGTAGCAGCTGTTCTGCTGCTTCAACAAGAACATGCTCGGCGAACACAAGCCCACTGCTTGGAGGGCATCCTTCACAAACGCCACCTGGAAGGCCCTCATGCAGACATTCGACTGGAGGACCCCATTGATGGCCGTCGACGGCATTAGCTCTATGAGCTTCCTTTATTGGATATGCGACAATTACAAGATCAAATCTTGGGGCACATCGTGGGAGTACTTTCGCCAGTTCAAGCAACTCTACTCCAATGTTGTCGGTCAATATATGGACAGAAATGACAGTAAGGAGGTGCACAAGGTACTGTACCCTTCTCTCTCTCTCTCTCTCTCTCTTTCTGGAATATGCCTGGCTAACGTTTTCAAAAAGTATCACCGCTCGTACCTGGTCCCCAAATTCAACCTTCAGCCGCCCAACATGGTGGGAAAGCAAGTAGGTGATTCTGGGGATTCACTCGCCCTCCAGACCTTCAATATCGCCTATGATACAGGCATTCTTCCACACGAGGATTGCCGTGTACGATTAAGCGCCATGTACGACATTCTTGCCTTCACAGGCTGCCGGCCGGCCGAGATCGTGGACAACGAGAGGAAGCGACCAGAGGAAGGCACCTGGGACGAGCTCTTTGCCGATAGTCGTTTCGGGGTATCTCTGGAAGACTCTTCCGAGACGCTTTCTGATTCCGAAAGGCAGTTGGAGAACCTGCTGATCCGGGAGCAACTTGATCGTGGGCGTCCGAAAGCCTTGTGCTATGAAGATATCAACTTAATGACTGTCCGTCACCCGGAGACAGGCCGCGATACTCCAGCCATGGCTATCAAGTTTACTCACCATAAGGGAGCTAACAACAAGCCCAAACCGTAAGTGGACCTGGCCTTGATATTTGGCGTTTCTCTCTAACAAGTCTCTCAGAACCATCTTCTTCTTTACTCTTGCAAGAAGGCTCCATTTTTGCATCGTCACGAAAATCATCAGCTGCGCCAGCAAAGACGGCTCTTTTGCTGCCAAGAATCTCCGCACACCTGCCGATGTTTTCAACTTACGCAACAAGAAAGGGACCAAGTGTACGCCAATACGGTGGCATGAAGACTGGCTTAAACGCCCCATTTTCCGCAAGTACGAGGCAGATGGCATCTCGCTAACGGAACCGCTTCCGTACCACCAGCTGAAAGACATCATGGCGAGACAGTCACTTGATTACGGATGCGAAACAGCCATCGAACCCAAGGTGTGGCGTCGAGGTGCTGCGAATGTGGCCAATGGCAACGCATCTGACGCTGTACGCGACCAAATCATGCGGCATGATCCCAAGTGGGCCACCTTCAACAGCGCCTATATCGACAAGCACGTCAAGTTTCACTTGCAGAACGCTTACTGCAACGAGCCAACCGAAGACGCCCTTATTGCCATGCTTTCACATATCGACGTCATGCGCGACCCGCGTGCTACCAGTAATATGGTACCGCAGGAGATCTGGGACCAGCTGGAGCCCGACCCAGAAGTTCTTGAACTGGAGGAGGAGCGCCAAAGACTCAAGGGAGGCAAGTATCACTACCACAGCAACAACGAAAACAAGGAGGAAATCAAGGAGATTGGCAAGAAAATCCGAGCACTGAAGACTCAACGGGTCAAGGACGTCATCAAGCAGTACCGAAAGTTCTACTTTGAGAACCGGCCGACATGGGACATCGAACAACAGGGCGGAAGCAGCAATGACAAACCGGACATGGATGACTCCGACGAGGACTTGGATCACGACTTTCATGAGCCTGACATCGACCTCGAGATCCCAGAGGGTGCTGAGCTTGCACAGCTGGTGTGCAAGCAGCCAGAGGACCTGAGTGACGACGAGCTCACGGAATGGCGCATTCGGTTCGGAGAGTGCATGCTGGCTCTCATGTCGAAGCGAGAGACGGTCAGGCGCGACATCATCGCACAGAGGGCCGCAGCAGAGGTGGAAGTGAAGGATTCTCCGAGATCGAGCAGCGTCGACATGGAAGCCATCCCTACCGACAGCAGCAGAGGCATCACCACCACCACTACCACTACCATCAACACCAACACCAAGCCTGCAGTCCACAATGCAGCCCTGCTCGGCGATCCCTTCCCCTGCCGCATGCACAAATTCCAGTGCACAGAGTGCATCGGTGACGAGCAACTACTATACAAGGACCGCACCTTCTGCTACACCCGCGCTTCAAGCAGGAACGACCACTTTGACAGCCGCCATCTTCCAACCTTGACCCAACGCCTGGCCCAGGGCCTCCTCAAGTGCGCTCACCCAAAGTGCAGCAAGATGGTCGGCAAGTTCAGGAGCATGGACAAGTATGTCGACCACCAGCTGGCGGTGCACCACGTCAAACTCCGAGGCGTCGGAGGGAAGGCGGCTCGTTCGCGGAAGTCTTCTCTCGCTGCTGGCAGGAGGAAGCAGAGCAAAGAGCCTGACCTGGTTGTGTGGAGTGTTGAGCCGCCCGCGACTCCCACCGAGTCTTTGCACAGCGAGGGTGTCTGCCAGGCGCAAGACCGCGCGGTGGAGATTGTGCAGCCTGCGCAGGTGCTGCACGTTACGCCTCCAGAGTGGCAAGTGATGGACACGATGGGCATGATGGACACGATGAGCATGGTGGACACGATAAGCATGGTGGACACGATGGGCATGGTGGCCTGGCCACAGTTTGAGCGGCTGCCGCAGTTCTCGATTCCCGCTTGGCTGGTCCAGGACCAAGGAAGCTTCTGCGGAGGGACATGATGGCTCAGACCCAAGGAGGTTTCTTTGGCGGAGAAATGATGGCTTGGGAAGGGCAGGCTCCCTCGATGATGCCTTACTCGCATGTACCATATGCTAATGCCTTACCCGCCCTGGCCGCGTGCTGATGATGCCTTGGACGTTATCACCGTGTGCTAGGAACGTGGAAAGGGGAAACTGGCAAGCTGTAATTGCTCGGCTGACATGTACAGTTAGATAAAACATATTATAATACTAATATCTTTAATACCCCTGAATCCTCTCGCTGACTTGGTCTTGGCCGTCCGAAGATAAATTAAGCTAGGGAATTCCCTAGACTCCCCGGATGATCGGACGTGCTTTCTGGTAGATGAGTCTAAGCGCACAGTACCAGGGGTGCTCAGTCTCTCACGCTAGTACGGCGCGTACTCCGAAGAGTGCTTCGACGAGGATGAGGCACGCTTGATAATGCGACTAAACCTGCATTTCCACCGCCGTTTCTTCGTGTGGTCCTCTTCAATTGTGGCTCAGGGGGCTTCTCCTCATCGCGTTGCTTCCTCTTCTTGCTCTTCGCCGTACTACGTTGCAGGGACATCTCAGTCTCCATGAGACGCGCCTCCTTGATAACCCACTCGACTCGATGCCTCTGGTAGAAGGCAGCTCTACGCGCCTGTGTATACGCCTCCGTCTCTCGAATGAAGTCGTCAATCGATCTTTGGCTCGCATCCCAATCAGCTCGAGCTGCTGCTAGCTCCTTGGCCATGGTGGCACCTTTCCCACCCAGAGGACGCCGTCGAGCTTGCGTAGAATCCGAAGCCGTTGGGTTTTTCGCGACGTTGTTTCCACCCGGCTGCCTTGCCCTGAGAAGTCTCCTCATGGATTGGTGGAATTCCGTGTCTAGAGACTCTGCAGTGAGGGTCAACATTTCTAAACGCCTCAGCTCGAAGCTGAGATATTCGAGCCAATCGGCCCATGCAGTTTGTTTCTGTGGATGCCCCTTTAACTGCAATGGTGGAGTGAAGCGGTAGGATGCGAGGCGTATCTTGACTGCATTGCTGTAGGCGGAAAATGTCTGAACCTCAGGTGGTTCTCGGGATGCTGGCATTTGTTGCCACTGCCGCCGGATTGTCTCTTCAAACGAAGGCGCAGACACCATTGCTTTTGCGCCCATCCCCTCATATTTACGCTTGCTTGCCTCAAGGAACGCAGAGAGTCCCATCTCGCTGTTGCCCAGCCCTCGGCTGTCCCATTGCGATTTGCGAAAGTCCCACCACCGCATAAATTGGGTCGAAAAGACGGTCTTGATCTCTCCAGCTCCAGTCTCCGTGTCTGGATCGTCGCTGAGCCATGACTGAACCGCTTGATATCTGTCCATGGGCGCAGCGAGGATGTGAGACAACTCCTGGATCGAGCATGCCGGACGGCCGCCATCTTGGATGAGCTCCTGGCGACTTGATTTTTCCAGGTCTTGAACGGCGATCAGTGGGGGAGTGCTCGCGATCGAGTCAGATCGCTGTCGTGGGGGCCTGGGGTCTGGGGAGTCGCCTCGTGTCCTGGCCACATTCTGTAGGCGCGTTTGGAGTTCATCGAGCTCGAGCGGTAACAGTAGAGCTGCTTTACTAGCCAAGAAATGCTTGTTAGCTTGGGACACGCCTATACACCGACCGTAGCGAGCCCTCTCACCTAAGCTTCTGCGTTAAATCATCTCGCTGGCTCCCCAAAAGCGATACCACACCAGCAAGACTCGAAATATCAAATTCCTTACCGCGGTCCTGTCTCTTCAGATAGTGAACGAGCTGCCCTTCGTCGTACGCTAGGAGGTCCGTGGCAGACACAACAGGATTTTTGGCTTCCGATCCAGTGACCGACATTTGAGGGATTGCGCGTACGGAGGACGGCCAGCGTTATGGGTGAGGTGAGTTGGGAAGGAGGTGGGCGGCGCGGGGGAAAAGCGAGTGGGGAGCGCGCGCATTTATTTATCGTCTGGCACCCCCCTGCAACTGCGTGATGGGCTGTGGCGCTGTGAGCCGAGCCTGTAAGCCTCAGCGTCACATCCAGCCGTTCGGCCCGCAAAAGGATCACTTAGCTACCTTGTATGGAGTAATTAGATATTAGATATTATGGGTACAGCCCTTTGTGGGGAAGCCTGCTGGGTTTCCTTTAGGCAGACATCATATCTACGTTTAACCCTGAGCTGAACAGGGTGTCGCTCGAGCGTCAAAATAAGCCCGAGGGCTGCGCAACCCTCTCCTCAGCAGTTCATGATACCTTGACACATTATCTTAAACGTTACTGTATAGCTGTTCTTGACCTTTAGCTATCTTATACTCAGAACTACCAATGTTACGCTTCTTATGTACAGGCCCATGCCTATCACGGTGTCGCCTTGGCTCCCGCCGACAAGTCCTTGTTCACCCTGCTCCGTTTGTGACCTGGCGGTCCTTGGCTGATAGCGCGTTGTTGATCTGCTGAAGGGGGGTAAGTAAAAGAGCGGGGAAGCGACAACGGTGAGTGTCCCTCTGGCAAGCTCCTCTTGCGCATCAATTGAGTTTCGCTGAGGAACTCGACGGCCTCTCGCGCCCCTTCGTTGCCAAGAAGGTTACACTCTTCTTCGTGCGGGTCCTCGGTCCGGGCCTCAACAGTGCCGAGTTCTGTAGTAGCTTCGCTATCGCTGCCGCTGTCGCTTTCGAGGCTTGCTCGCTCAGGGCCTCCTGAGATCCACAGCAAGCCATCCACCGTGCTTCCCTGCGGCAGAGCCTCAGTGGTTTCCAGAACCTGGCCCAGCCGAGTTTCAGGGCTCGGAGCATCTGCCCGCTTCCGTTCTTCTTCAGGATCAACCGCGTCAGCGCTCTGGTTGTTTTCGTCGAGACCCTCAGACTCCACCACAGACTGGGCGCCGAGAATCGAGGGTGTCGGCGTGGCTGTGCCCTCGTCATCCGACTCGTTGGCCATGCTTTGCATAATTTTTAGTGCTTCGGGATTGACATAGTCTGCCGACGACCTCTGGTCCGGATCTTCAACGAGCATGTTGTCGATGATGAGGTAGAGAAGCTCGCCGCCATGCTTAAGGTCGTGGTCGTTGACGTGATGCTGTACCTCACGTATCCAGGCCACAGCGTTCGTCATCCACTCTTGCTTGTACTCTGGGAGCCCGCACTCCCGCGAAGCGACGACAAGGCCAAGAGACCAGATGTCAACGGCCGCGCTGTATGTATCCTCTTCAGCGCCAGCCGGATCAGCGATCTTGAGGTAAATGTCCGGAGCTGCCCATAACAGGGTACCGCAGCATGTCTTCAGAATGTCCGCCGCTTTGGAGAGGCCGAAGTCTGCAAACTTGACGTAGATACCATCCGCTCCCCTCCTTTCGACGAGGATATTTCAGGCTTGATATCACGGTGCCCGATCGAAGGGTTTCGGTTGTGCAGATGCTCCAAAGCCGAAGATAATTGGTGGAGCACTTGCGTACACTCGAAGGTTGACAAGTCGGTGTAATTGTCGAGCGAGCCGCCAGGGACGTACTCGAATTCCAACTTGGGATAGGGAGAGAAAGTCGCATCTCGGAACGCAACAATATGTTCCTAAGATCTCGAGCATCAGCAGTCAGCACGAGCAAAAATGAGGGTTCTGGGACGCCGGTACTCACATGAGAAATACTGCGCATTATTTCCGCCTCTTTCTCCCACGTGTTCCTGCTAAAGGTGCGGCTTTTGATAAACTTTGCCAGCGGCTGCTTCACAAAATACTCTTCCCTTGTCGTCAAATTCCACACATATATCACCACCCCATAAGTATCCTTGCCAATTTGTTTCCTGTAGAGAATCGGGCGGGAGTGGGAGCCCTTCGACGGCATCTGTTGTCCGCTGGGGAGCCGGGTGCCTCGAGCGCTCTGGGTGGTGAGGGAGGTGAACAGGTTCTCGGGATCTCTCGTGCCTAGGCGGAATTTCCTCACTCTGTCGATGTATTGCGGGGACGTGTAGTCGTGATAAGGCAAAATAACCTTGAACTGAACAAGGTCTGTGAGGTTGAGAATTGGTGGTTTGCCATTTGCAATGCTGGGACCTTCCAACGGCCAGTCGAAGTTGGACAAGCGCTCTCCTTTCTCCTCATTGTAGGTAACTTTGGTTCCACCCTTGGAGCCCAAATCTCTTGCTATCGGCCTGTTCTGATCGTCGAAGGTGATGGCGAAGTGGTATTTACTGATACCTGGTATGTCCTGGAAAGACAACTCGGCGTTCGCGGCGCAACCGCCTACCACACCGACAGAAGTCCTAGCACCATGACTGAACCTCACCGCAAGGCAATCAGTATTCTTGAGGAGCCCGTACTCCACTGGGAGCTCCGTTCCACCTGGTTCCTCTCGAGGGATGTCGCGTTGCTTTAGCTCGTCGTGGCGAGCTGCGACAAACCGCGACTGGTTCTGGGGCATGGAGGTCGCAAAGGCAGCACCGTCAAACCCCTCGCCTTTGTGCGGCAATAGCCATAGGATAACATCGTCATGGTCAAGGTCGTCCATTAGATCAAGGCGATTTGCTGAGGTGTCATAAGTGTCGAGTAGAATGGAGATGGGAGTTCCAGCGTACGCTCAAAGGAATGAGAGATAAGAGCACCTCCACATGAAAGGGGGGGTCATGCAATCCCTGGCAAGTTGTTGCTTTGCTCGTGACATGGCAAGCGCCGTCCGAGATACCGATCTAAGCGCCGTGGCAAATCTTTGTGCCGTCAGTATTAGCGACCATGTTTTGCCGAATGAGGTTTTAATGGCTATGGCGTATCATGAGTCTATTTCTGTCCTCCTCAGCCAACATGCGTGTATGCGGCGCAGAGCGCCACGGATGTGCTTACTAAACACTTCCGGAAAGCGTAATTGCCAAAGCCACCTCATTGTACCGTTTCATGCATCACACCTCTTTCAATTGAAACAGGCCTCCTCAATAGTTTGGCGCGACTGAGGCAAAAGGCCACTTGTCAGCACGGCGTCTCCTGGCGTGGCCAGGACGGGCGCCTGTTTGTCTACCGCAGCGGCTATTAAGATTTCGGCTCCAACACCTATACTCCAATGTGTTAAGCAAGATGGATGGACTGGTAGTCTTCGGCCCGGTCCAACAATCCCTGCGGCCTTTGCGTCTTGGCGTATTATGGCACTTTGGCATGCCGAGTTGGCCAGCGGACTGGTACTTCCAATTAACTAGTCCGTCAGCACACCTGCATACCAGACCAGCTGGCATACCAGTACATCTGCGTGCTGGCGAACTAGTCCACCTGCCTGTACCTGGGGTGGATCCCGCGCTTGCGCCTAGTGTTGTGCACGAGCCGAGCGGACTCGAGCCCTTCGAGCCTGGGGGGCCTCGAGCCAAGTGGACTCGAGCCTAGGTGGTCACTAGGCGCGAGCCGGCTCGAACAGGGGTCTACGAGCCGACTCTAGTCGGGAATAGGACTTGGGGATAGTGGGAAGGTCATTTGGCTAGTTGTATTTGTTTTCAAGTTGCTATATACAATTTTTGGTTGATTTGAGTGATAATGGCAGTATGCAGAGGTATCGTGGCCACTTTAGACTCAAGCCTCTTGGCGGCTCGAGCCTGGCTCGAGTCCTCGAGTCTGGGTGCGACCTGGGCTCGAGCCCTCGAGTCCAGGGGTCTCTCGAGCCGGCTCGTGAACAACACTACTTGCGCCGGCTAAACTTAACTCTGCGCTCCAGTTATACATGGATCCCCTGCTCGTACGCTAATATTGCCACGGCCCTGGCGGACGATCAGTCGTGTGAAAGGTTTTTGAGATGTTCTCGTTGGCCGGGGCCTTTTTTCTATTTCTTCACTTCACTTCGCTTGGCTTCACCTCAGGCACTAGCGCCTGCCCCATGCGCAACGCACCCTGTAGCCGACAGAGATCGTTGGGATGAGTCGGAAATGCTCATCCAACGATGAGTTCTTGGCCCTTCTCCAGGCCCAACTCGACTGGTTTCTCGGTGGTCATTCCAAGCTAAGCACGACGCAACTCGCCCACCTCAGGAAGACCACCAAGTTGATTAAGAAAGACCGGGGTGCGATCGTGAGAAATGTGCCGAAGAAGCGGGCGCACACCATACTGTCCGACCTGTGGAGGGAGTTCCCACCCGTCTTCCTCCTGTGTTCCTTGGCTGTGCGGCCCGACGGTTGACGCAGCCTCAAGTCACATACATATATGAAGGCTGTGGAAGAGTGGTGGAAGAATACGCAGAAGCCTCAAGGCCTCTTAGAGGTGATGAGGACCTACAAAAGCGAAATGCCACCGCCCTGCAACGTCAAGGCCGAGGATCCAAACTTGGTGGCGAAAATGCAATTGAGGGACTTACTGGAGCTCATTCATGAGTTGCTTGGAGACCAGGAGGTGGGGGTCTACTGTCCACTCTTCGCGGGTCCGGAGCCATTAGCCAAAATCAAGAAGGATGGAATGGCGGTGACGATGACCTTCTCCATCCAGATGGCACACCAGACCATGCAGCACGCAGTCACCACCGCCAGGAGCAGCTCGAGCGGCTTAAGCTAGCTTGGGAGTGGACTTGAGCACTTTCGCCGAACTGCAGGGATGGTCAGAGGCCAAGGTGGCGACCACGGCGCGTGACACCATGCCATGGGGGCGGGATTAAGTACGTAGCACCTTGCCACGCATCCCTGCAGCGAGCTTCCCCTCTTCCCCTCATTTGTTGCCGTCTTGTTTAGTATTGCTTCCTTTATTGGCTGGGTCAAGGGATCCAAGAAGCATGCAGCCGAAACCAGTGGATCCAAGGATGATGCAGTGTGGTGGGCAGGGTAACAAATCTTTTCGTCCGGCACGGCAACGGCAACCCCACCACCACAACAAATTTACTACCCATACAACCACAACTGCTTAGAATAAACTGAAAATTTAGGTATATGTCCAGTACATGTAAGAAAGCCTTCATATGAAATTAAAGAGCAAAAAAGTCAATACTTTGTATACCACCCCTTTGCATCCAAAACAGCAGCCACCCTACTAGGCATAGACTCCCACAAGCATTCCAGAAATTCTCCTTCAATATGCTGAGCCCAGACCTGATTCAGAGCTTCTGCTAGACATTTTCTAACAGTATCAGGATCCCCCTTAGTCTTGTGAATGTTAGGAAAGTGCTGATGCAGCTTTTCCTTTACCCTTTTCCAACAGTGCTCAATAGGATTGAGGTCTGGGGAATTAGGAGGCCATTCCATAACCTGTATATGGTTTTCTGCAAACCAAGCCATAGTATCTCTTGCAGTATGTATCTTTGCACCATCCTGCTGAAAGATAGGATCCCCAACTGTGTCCTCTACCTCCTGCCAGACATCAACTAAGCCATCCTCCAAAACCCCAATATATACAAATCTATCCACACTCTTGTTAAAAATAAGAATCAGTGGACCCTTATTTTTACCCCAAATGCAAGCCCAAACCATGAGCTTTACTCCTGGTCCCTTTGTAACCCCTTGGATGCAATCCTTATGCCACTTTTCCTCAGGTGTTCTGAATACCCAAATACCCCTAGGATATTTGGACTTTTCAACCATGCATTCATCACTAAAGATGACACCTTCAAAATCCTCTTTTGTCCAATCCTTATACTGCTTCGCCCAGTCTAATCTCTTGATAGCATGTTCATCCTTTAACAATGCTCTCTTTCTTGCCCTCCACTTCTTTATGTTGACAGAGGCTAAAGCTTTCTTGATTGTCATCACAGAGGCTTGAGGGGCAACCTCATTGCGCAATTCTGATAGAGGCTGGTGGCATGCTTTCTTAGACTGTCTGGCAAGGCGGCGGCAGGTTCTGGCATCGATAATTTTGTCTGCCAGGCATGGGAAGGTTTTTCTCATCACCCCTCTTTTGATACCGGGTGTAGAAACTGAGGACTGTACTTTTGGGATGATTTAAGAGATTCCCAATCTCAGAAAAAGAGAGACTTTTTTTCCTCAGGGCAACGATTTGCCCTTTCTCAAACTCTGTAAGATGGCCAGTCTTTGCCTGAGGCATGGTTGTTGAGGAGTCGTTGATTGTTGAGGTGGGATTGGTTGCGGGGTTGCTCGGTAACCACCGATCGGACGAAAAGATTTGTTCTAGTACTTTACCTAGCTAGCTACCCTGAGTGAGAGTGGAGATGATGACAAATTGCACCCGCGTGCTGATTGCACGTACATACATCGATTCTTGTCCATGGGCTTGTATACGTGTACCAATCTGTTGCCATGAAAAAAAAACCCTTCTCCGTCAAAACGAAACGTTATTGATCCTACTATTGCAAGTCGAAGCAATCAGGCCTCGATGATGTAGCCCTGCTTGACAAGGGAGTCATAAAGAAGCTCGGGGCTGATGGGCTCGACGCTGTCGACGTGGACCTTGTGGGTCTTCGTGCCATCCGGCTTCTTGGACTGTTCCAATGCTTACCTGGGCCGGGACCTTCCGGGTCGCTCTCCGGATTGTAGTCCCCGAGGTTCCAGCCCGTGGGGACCGGGTTCGTGACTCCCTTGACCATTTGATCGAAGGGCAGGACGACGGTGAGGCTCTCGGTGGTGCCCCAAACCACATCCAGCTCGGACGTGCGCTTATCGCCCCTGGCACCTGCCTTGGCGAAGTCTTTGACCTCAATGGAGATGAGGTTGGTCAGATCATGCTCAGAGAGATACTTGGCGACCTCGAAGATGAACTGCGGGGGAATGATCTGTCCCCTGAGGGGCGAGGGGCCCGCGGCGAACTCGAATGTGTTGGAAATGCAGCTCGCTATGCTTTAGTTTTCTTTTAGTTTCTTTTGTTTTGCGGAAGTGTGAGCATGGGAGTTAAGGAAGGAAAGCATCATAGTTACGGGAAAAGGGATGCAGGACATGGTTACGGCTTTGTGGTTAAAGAAAGAGGAAAGCGAATGCTACAGAGGAGGATTTCATTTGTCAAGGAATTATGTGGGATGTTCTTTCCTTTGTTACCAGATGGAGGGTTGGCAGAAGGAAGGACTTCGGTGGTGATAGATGGAAGGTTTAGAATGGTGCTATGTTTTTCTTATATGCTTTTGTTACCCCAGTTAGTTGAGTAAGAAGAAGACAACGTGCGAGTTACTCACTATCCTCCCATATCATTCTCCCACATTGCGGTGCCGTATTTTACTATCCCGTTCATTAGAATGGAACCAAGGTGCTGCCCTGGACCATGAAGAAGGTGGCGTGGATCTTGTCCTGAGCGAGAAGATCGTCGCTGATGGGTGTGGCCCTGGTCCAGTTCATGCCGTCGATGCCGGGCGCGGCAGCCTCAAGGCGAATCGTCTTCTGAGAGACCGCGTCGTGGCGATGGAGTGAGTGAGCACCGAAGAGGTCACCCATGCCATGTTTGTTGATGATGAGGAGCACGTCCTTGATGTACCCGGTGTGAGACACCTGAAGTCTCACCTGCTTCTCGATGGGGGCAAGGCAATTATACCTAGACGAGGCAGGCACTTGGCTTAGTATATGCTTTAAAGTGTGGTAGTTATTGTAGGTGGTGTTGAAACTCACGTGTCGGAGCCGAGGACCAAGTCCTTCTCCTCAAGAGGCCGGCCAATGCCTGGGATGGTAGCAGAATCAAAGGCACCTTTCATCTCCCAAGGATGTGTAGCGTTGGCGACAGTGGCGGTGGCCATTTTGATGGGCGAATGGCGGTTCTGGTTGTGAGTGGAGAGCGTGGGAGGTAAACAAGTAAACAAGTAAACCGAGTAAGATCTGAGGGATGATTTGCAAGTTCAGTCTCTGATGCCGAGGAACGATATTCTCATTGTATGGAGGGAGGAGAGACTAGATATTTATGCTCGTCCGACCAGCGTTGGGCTCGTAGAAGAGACATATCGTCTCTGCTCGAAAAGGAGGAGATACACCGAGATTATCACACCCAACAATATGGAGCCGTGTCATTCATCCCTCATGCCATCGTCCTGCCATATTTGGGTATGACTGTATGTACCATGAAGGGTGGTACCCTTGGTGCCCTGTCTGAAAAACAAATCATCACCATATCTGCCAGGAAGTGGGTGATATTGGAGTCATAATACCTGTTCATCTGCATCTGCACCTGCGCGATTTTGAGTCCAACCTGAACCCATTGCCGCCCACCCATTTATACACCTCTCGACAGCTCATCATGTCGCAATTCGTATTGACTCACCCTATGGAGACGTAAGCCGAGCCGCAGGGCGTCACAACCGACGGTACCTGTCCAATTTATCCGTTCTCATTCTCCTTATCTCTCCTCTCGCTGATTTGTCTTCTTAGCATGGGGCTGTTTTTTGAACTAGCTGTGGAACGGCGGTAGCAACAGCGGTAGCAACGGCTCCGGCAACGGCGAACGAACAGGGATCGTGGCAACGGGCCAATCGGAAGCCAGCCGAGTGATGGGATGTGAAACAAAACAACGCCAAGCTTAAGCACGCAAAAGGATCGCACAAGGCAAAAAAACTTTTCTTTCACTCTCACCCACTCCCTAACTATTGCGCGCTCTTTTCTAACTAATGATGAACATAGGAGAATACATCTGCTATGGGCGATGCCCAACAAACCACAGTCTCTCCTCACCCCCCCCGCCCCCCAGGTAAGTCCTCCTATCCCTCTCCCGAGCAAACGCAGAAACTAACAAAGGAAAGAGACAAACTCAGGCCTCGCCCTCCATAGGTAAGCCCCCATATCCTCTGAGCAAACAAGAGAAGCTAACAAAGAAAGAAAGACAGACTTGTACTTCAACCATGTGCTATTCCGCAGTTGTGACTCACAATTGTGAGTCACATGATGTTGTGATTTTCACACATAACTCAAAATTATGAGTTACGGGTTTCACTCAGGTGACAGGAGTTATGCACCTGATTGGTTATTGAGTTTTGATTTGTTTTAGATATGTTGCTGTTAAGAATCCTACCAGAGTCAGGGGTGCGACAGGAAACGATCCTTATCCGAGATCAAGGTAATAGTTCTTAGGTGGTTGCCTGCGCGATATTGATAGTCCAATCCTCTGACTACTATCTTATCGTATCTATTAACTTGATCATACTAAGTCCTCCCTTAAGGACTTATGCTTACATTGGGGGACGAGAGCTAGTTTTCTCGCATAAGGTGATATAAAGGTTAAAGAGTGTAAAGGTAGGTTTTATTCTTCATAAAACGTAGAGGTAGGAAATAAACTAGAAGAAGGTGTGAAGAACTAATACTCAGGATCCTAGTGACCCCTTATATAGTAGTTCTTCACCTGGCATGACTCATACCTCGCATCACGCTAACCCTGTGACTCATAACCATGAGTCATGTGAAATCCATCAGCCGACTCCTATGAGTTGCTGCCCAACATGCCTACAACCAATCAAAACATAATAACCAAGTCAGGTAGGCAACTCGCATCACCTGAGTGAAACCCATGACTTATAATTTAAGTTATGTGCAAAAATCATAACATCGTATGACTTATAACTGTGAGTCACGAACAGGTAAACATACTAACCTATGGCGCACTAGTGTGTGTCATGTGAAATCCCAAGATACCTATAACTCGGAATCCCGAGCTATGTACAATCTACCTTGCTTAGTCACAGTTCATGACATTAGCTCCCCTCTCCCCCAGCCCTAGTCGCGTTGGGCTTATACTAGTCTTTCCTCCAATCCCGATGCCCTGTCCGCCGGGAGTCCCCACTTGGCTTCCTTGTTTAATCCAGCACTTACTTTCCTCACTCTCATCAGGGCCCTTTCTGCCTCCTTTTCTTCGCTCCTCTAGTCATTCTGGAGTGCCTTCCTTATCCTGTTTTCCTCCCAGAGCTCGCTCTGGAGCTGTCCTATTTTTTCCGCTTGCTATTCCATTACCTTTGTTGTTTCCACCGCCTCCACCAACAATTTCATTATCAGTGTTTCTGGTTTCTCCTTCTCCATCTCTTCTTCCCCGGAAATGTGTGTCATCTTCCTGGGTTTTGCGCATCTTTGTTTTTTCACCCCCCTCCTCCTCCACTCCATCCTCAGAGTCGGTCGAATGTACTGTACCAGAGCCACTGGCTCTGGGGTCAGGGGTTTCGGGAGTGAACTTAGATGTGAGATCCCGGATGGCCACTGGTTCGATCCCTGGGGCCAGTATCCAGATCCTTCCTTCTCGCTCTTGTACACGTAGCACTCGTCCTTGTAGCAACCTGTCCATGACAGGTTCGTCTGCTCTTTCTTGGGTGTTGTAGTCCTCCTCAGGTTGAGGTCCACTAGGTTGGTCCAGTCTTTGTTGCTCAGTTCCTCCTTGATCGGAATTGGGATGCGATACCCTGGGCTTATTAGTATGATGTGTTTGAACGCCTTGCATTCTGGAACATTCTGTAGGGCTGACGGTATTGGCAATAGTTAGTACTTGATCTGGGTCTTATTCCAGTGGTAGGAATCGGTTCTGTGTAGTAATGGGACTGAGTACTCAGATTCTGGCACGTCTTCGATGCTCGGTTGTCGGCTTGCTTGGGTATTGTTCATGGAATTGTTGGATTGCATTTCATGCGTTATCTGTAACGTGTTCGCACCGGGGTGCTAATCACGCTTCCGGGTACAATAGGAGTAGCGCACAAGCTGATTAACAACCTATGGGCGTACTGCGCTAAGGGAGGCTCCGAGAGAAAGATATAAAGAATAGGGACTTGAAGGGGTAACCGTTCAACCAAGTATATTAGAAATACTCTGTCCGTCGAAGTCTGCTGTTCCTCTAAGGGAATCAACGGCCTTTAAATACAAACTTCGTCCATGTCCTGCATGGACGGATTTCCAAATCCTGCTTTAATAAAACCATAAAACAAACTGAGTATCAAACGATACTCGAAACCACAAGTAAAACAAACTGAGTATCAAACGATACTCGAAACCACAAGTAAAACAAAACATAAAACAAATCCTTGAACCGAATGGACTGAACTCCAGTTCCGGTTACATTCCCCAAAACAAAACATCTGTTTGCCTAAACAAATCAATAATCTCGAAAATCAAAATCTTCATAAAAATCCTCTCCATAATCCTCATCAGCAAGCGCCCAATCCCCATTGGCAATACAAAATACACATATCCGCAACCGCAAAAAACAACCGGAATAAAGGAAATGAAAGTCACAGTAATCCCGGATACCTGCCGCTTTTTCCCATACTTCTACCAATAGGTCTTCGCAATTCGGGCAGTAATCAACCAAAAGGGTATCAAAGTAGTTCTCAAGTAGGATAGCACCGCGGTCCACCAACAGTCCCACAAGCTGATGGCGTAGCCTCACATTCAGTTCCTCATAGTTTTCCATCTTTAAGGTATTCGGATAGGGAGCGTGCTATTAGATAAAGGTATCTATAACATCTGCCATTGTTTGGTCTTCGTCACTGCTGCTTTCACACTCGTTCGCGTCATAGGGTGCCCAGAAATCCGGTCTGGTAGGGGGGTCTTCACGTATTCGTTGCGTGGTGGGTAAGGTAGGTGACCAAGCTATCGTTATATGGTTGATAGTGGGGGGTAGTCGTTCTCCAGGCATGTTGGCTTCCCACCACTCATGCACAAGGGTCATCGCATTCTCAATTCCTTCCACTGGCTCCCAGCTGTTTTCGGAGTCCGGATAGCCTTTCCATTTGATCAGGAATTGATCGGTTCCATAGCGCTTTCTGTGGTCAAGTACCCCTTCTACTTCCCATTCCTCCTGGTTGTGGATAAGTAGCGGGGCTGGTCGGGAGTGGCTGCATCCCGGGAATCTGCTATCGTCGTTTGGGTGCCATCTCTTAACTGTAGTTGAATGAACCACTGCTTTGCCACGCCGGTACATTCGTCCTTCCAGTTTGATGGTGTAATTCTCGGTATTGCTGTCGAATTCCAGTACTTTGAAGGGACCTCGCCAGCGGGGTTGGAGTTTCTTGCTTCTACCGGTCTCAGGACTGAAAAGGTTTCCATGTACCATGACTAGGGCACCGGGGGGTATGGCATGGTGGAGCCTTCGCTTCTTTTGTGCTTTGGTTGTATTCCGGAACCGGGCGGTTCTTAGTGCCTGATAGGCATCGTTTCGTAGGGCTTCGTGTTGGTTGAGGTGGCTGTCAGAGGCTGGGACTGCAGAGTCCTTGAATATGGTGCGTGGTAAGAGGGGGTAGTTCCGTCCATATACTGCTTTGTAAGGAGCCATGTCAATAGTA
>LN891041.1:106148-146002 GCA_900010015.1 Tuber aestivum
GGGTCAGGGGTTCAGGGTCAGGGTTCAGAGGTTCAGGAGGACGCGAAGTAGAACAGAGTGTAATTCCTAGGTACAGGTGTCCGAAGGAGATTACCAGATTGCGTGAAGAACATAAAATATAAGGGGGCACACCCCCTTATTTAGCTAGGAAATCCTCCCTGATCACTAATACAAAAGCAAACTCTTGGCATGGCGCGCAGCCGCGATCCTTCCGTCAGGTTCCACCAATATCCATCGCGCGGCAACCTATCCCAATCATAAAACCAAGGAAATCCTGCTATGCAACCCAGAAAACCACAACCAACATATGCAACCTAAAGTCCAATGCCCCTTTCCTATATCGGACCAGGTGGCCGTGACACTAGCGCCCCTCTCCGACGCCGAAGACCCCTGAGGCGAGTTATTCGGGTAAGGGTCCAGGCTTATGGGGATATCGTTCATGGAACCGCTCCAGGGCCTGAAGTCCGTTGACCGAGTCGGCAGGTTCCCAGGTGGCTTCTGCGTATCCTTTCCACTTGATGAGGTACCGGAGGCGGTTGCGGACAAACTTGGCGTCCAGGACCTCATCCACTTGCCATTCCTGTTCGCCATCTACCTCCACTGGCGGTGGCGGCGGTATTTCCTGGCCGGGGAGGGGGTCGTGTGAGACGAGGTCAAGGAGGGAGACGTGGAACACGTTATGGAGCTTCATGGTAGGGGGGAGGTCCAGTCGGTACGCATGGGTTCCTATCTTGGCGAGGACAGGGTAAGGGCCGAAACGTTTGTCGTCAAGTTTTACAGAGGGGCGCTTGGTTCTGATGTTCTTCACATTCAACCAAACGCGGTCTCCGATCTGGAAACGAGGTGCAGGGAGTCTTCCTTTGTCAGCATCATATGATACTCCTGTTGGCGATCTTGGGCGAAGGCGATCACGGTCCTGAGATGGTCGTGGATGTCTTTGATACGATCCACGAACATCCCGGCAGTGGCCTCGTCGGTGACCTCATCAGGGGTGTCCAAGAAGTCCATACGTGGGTCATAGCCACGGTTGGCAAAGAAAGGGGACACGCTGGTAGACTCAGAGGCATGGTTGTTGGCCGCGAACTCTGCCATGGGGAGCCAGAGGGACCAATCGTCCTGCTGGTAATTGATAAAGGCTCTCAAGTACTGTTCCTTGATAGCGTTAACACGTTAGGTCTGACCATCTGTCTGAGGGTGGAAGGTTGTTGACATCTTCCGTTCTACCTGTAGCCTTTCACAAACAGTTCTCCAGAAGTCCGCCGTGAACTGAGTACCTCGATCAGAGGTGATTTTCTTTGGGAGGCCATGATGTTTCCAGATGTGGCGGAGGTACAGATTGGCAAGGGTAGGAGCATCGATGGTGGTACGACAGGCGATTAGGTGGCGCATTTTGGACATCCTGTCCACCACTACCAAAATAGTGTCCTTTCCCTGGCTCCATGGTAAACCGGTGACGAAGTCCATGGATATGTGTTCCCAGGGATGGTCGGGTATTGGTAACGGGCGTAGGATGCCAAAGGGGGCATGCCGGGAGGTACGACTTCGTTGACAGGTGTGGCAGTTGGCTACAAAGCGTCCGAGGTCCCGTCTCATGCCAGGCCATACGTAGCGTCGGGACATGAGCTCATGGGTCTTGGCGCGTCCAGGGTGTCCCGCAGAGGGCCGGTCATGGGACTCCTGTATCAGTCGTAGGCGTAACTCGTCATGGCGAGAGACATAGATCCGGTCGCGGTAGAGCAGTCGATCTCCCTCATGTCGGCATTCGTTCAATGACAGGAGGCAATAGTGTCAGTCTCCCTTGTCGAGGGCGTGGAGAACCTGGGTTGGGATCGTGTCAGCTTCATAGGCCTCTTTCCAAAGCTCATCAATAGGGGACGCTCCAGTAGGGAGCGTAATGTTCGCCAACAAACTCAGAGGCTGAGACTTCAACACCACTTGGGTCCGGTGGTTCTTTTGTTCCTCCACCTCCTCCTGGGTCTCGTTTTTCATCTGACTCAAGGCGTCGGCTTTGCCGTTGAGCTTCCCAGGTTGATACTCGATATGGTAGTTGAACTGTGACAGGAATTCGGACCAACGGGCCTGTCGGTTGTTCAACAGCCTCTTGGTGGTAAAATGTTTGAGGTTGAGGTGGTCGGTTAGGATGGTCACCTGTCTCCCCAGGAGGTAGCATCGCCATTCTTCGACAGCTCTAACCACGGCCATGAGTTCCTTGTCGTAGATGTCATAGTTGCATTCCGCCGGACTATGCTTGCGGGAATAAAAGGCGACAGGATGGAGGCGTCCGCTATCGTCCTTTTGAGACATGACACCGGCGGAGACGAAATCGGAGGCGTCTGTTTCAATGATCACCTCTTTGTGGAAGTCAAAGTGGGCGAGGACGGGGGCGGTGGTGAAGGCTTTCTTTAACCAGTCAAAGGCGTGTTGACACTCGGGGGTCCATACAAAGGGGCGGTTCTTTTTGGTAAGAGCAGTGAGGGGGCGTGCTAGCCGTGAGAAGGCACGAATGAAACGTCGGTAGAAGTTTCCAAACCCTAAGAACACGCGGACTTCGCGTACACAGTCGGGGACGGGCCACGTAGTGACAGTTTCCACCTTGGCGTTGTCCATACGAATGCCCTCGGGACTGATGATGAAGCCTAGGTATTCCACGTGGGTGACATGGAACTCGCACTTCTGTGGCTTGGCTTCTAGTTCGGCTTCCTGTAGAGCCTTCAGTACCCATCGTACATGCTCAACATGTTCTTCCTCATTCTTGCTGTAAACGAGAATGTCATCGAGGTAGGCTGTACAGAACCTGTCTAGTCCCTGGTGTAGGACCTTGTTGATGAAGGCCTGGAAGGTGGCGGGGGCGTTGGTGAGGCCGAAAGGCATGACATTGGAGTCAAAGAGTCCATAGCGGGTGTGGAAGGCCGTTTTCCATCGATGCTTCTTGTCCACTAAGACTTGGTTATAGGCCCCACGGATGTAGATCTTGGAGTAGATGTTGGCCTCCGCAATGTTCATGAAGGTTTCTGTTAACAACGGAAGGGGTCCTCGGTCTCTGACAGTCCCTTTGTTCAACCCTCGGTAGTCCACGCATAGTCTCAATGTGCCGTACTTTTTCTTGATGAACAGTACGGGCGAGGCTGCAGAGGAGGTGGAGGGACTAATGAAACCTTTATCCAGGTTTTCATCAATCCATCCTTTTAGAGCAGCTAGCTCGGGTGGGGCCAGGTTGTAGAGGGGGCCGAAGGGAGGGGTGAAGCCGGGCTTTAGGGGTATCTGGTGGTCGATCCCTGGTCGACTAGGGGGTAGTTGGGTTTGATTCTTTTCTAGGAATACAGGGAGGAAGTCGTGGTATTCCGGAGAGACGATTTCTTTGACTTCCTGTTGTTCCAACACGGTGTGGTTGAGGGCACGTTGGAGGGCATAGGCTTTGAGGAAATGGGGAATTTCATATTCGATCCCTTGGGTGCCAGTTACGTCTGGGGTGCAGTTCTTGAGGCAGTATTCGGATTCAAAGGTAACAGTATTGGAGGCAAAGCGTATGGTAACAACATGCTGTTTCAGCCAGGGGATACCAAGGGTAAGCGGGTAGCCACCAAGCTTGGTGACAAAGGCGGGGATGGACTCCAGGTGGTTGTTTATTTTGAGGTCAAAGCGGGCGATATGGGTGATGGCCCCTGAGCTAATGGGCCTCCCATCTATGACAGAGAGGTGGACAGATTCTTTGAGTAGGGAAAGGGGTAGGTGGTGACGGCTAGCGAAGTCTATGTCTAGGAAAGCATAACCAGTTGCTCCAGAGTCGATGAGGGCATGGGTTCGGATTGTGTGTTGGTTGTCTATGATGTCACAGGCGACTACCAAGTGGTTATCCTCAATTCCATTTCCCATTTCGTCCAGAGATAAACTAGAAATAACTAAACTAGGAGAAGACTTAACATGTCCCATGTCAGTACCGATGGCTGCACATGGGACCACTAGTTTTCTGACTCTTCTTGGGCCGGGAGGGGCTTCTCAGGAGCGGGGGCGGTGTAGGTGCTGGCCCCGTGCATGGGGCGAGGTCCCTTATTGGGGCAAGCACGCGCCATATGTCCATGGCCCCCACAGTAGAGGCAGAGGCCACGATTGATCCGGTCTTGCCTTTTGGCAGGGGTGAGCTTTCGACGACCTGCGGAGAGGTCCATGGGGCCAGAGGCGGTGCCAGTAGCTGTGGAGGCTAGGGGGGGAGCGGGAGCGGGGGTGCGTGGAGTAGCAGGGGTGGAGGTCCTCCAAGAGGACGAAGAGGAGCCTTTCTTTTCGGCGGCACAGGCACGGACATTGTTGTCAAGCTGCTTGAGGAGGGAGAGGTAGTCGTTTAGGGTTTCCGGGCCGGGGAAGACGTGGACCAAGGCATGTTTTAGCTCCGTGCTAAGTCCTTGATAGAGGGAGGTACGTTTGGCGGCATCATTCCAGTGAGTGTCGACCGCTAGACGTTGGCAA
Organism: Tuber aestivum; assembly: GCA_900010015.1. Lineage (NCBI taxonomy): Eukaryota > Fungi > Ascomycota > Pezizomycetes > Pezizales > Tuberaceae > Tuber > Tuber aestivum. The sequence goes on from LN891041.1 coordinate 110,610, forward strand.
TCTGCAAGGTATTCCACGAAGGGCCGGTTCTTTTGCTGGAGGCTCCTCAGGGCGCGTTCGGCAGTTTGGACCCTGTTGGGGTCACTAAAGGCTTGTTCGAGTTCAGCGTAGAAGGCATCCATGTCCTCAAAGTCGATACAGTCGGGTAAGACCCGATGCTGGATCTGAACGAAGGCGCGTCCACGGAGGAGGCCAATGGTGTAGCCAAGACGGTCTTGTATGCTGGTGAACCGGTGGGCGTCACCCTGGAGTTTCATTCGTAGCTGGGTGAGGAAGGTTCGGAGTTTATCGGTAGTGCCCTCGAAATGTTCGGGGTCCGGGATCGAGACTTGTTTGTTGCCGCCAGCGGGGGCGGGCATGAGGGCGACGGCGGTATTCAGGGACGTGATGGTGGCGTTGGCCTGTGTGATTTGGTTTTCGACGATGACAAGACGGGCCTCGAGGCCTTGGCCTTCGGTACGGGCATCGTCTCGTTCTTGGGTGAGGGTGACGCAGTGTTGTTGTAGCTGTAGGTACTGGGGGGTCTGTTCAGGGGGGACGGGCGTGGCATGGCGAGGGGAGGAGCAGGTGTATTCAGGATTTGATGAGCCAGGTTTCTGGCAAGGTAGAACTGGGCCTGGAGCTGATCATGATCTAGGCTTTGTGCATGGTCATCCCCCAGATTCGCGAGGGTATGAAGGGGACCATTGATGTTATCAGGGAGGTGGGACGTGGCCATGGCGTGGTGTGGGTTGGGTCCTGGTAGACGCAATCTTGTGTAACGGATAAAGCCTGAGGGTCGGGTAGCCCAAGGCACACCACGATAGGAGCTAGCGAGAGTCTGGAGATGAGGTCTAGGACCAGGCGTACAACCAAAGCGAGTTGTCCAGGGCTCGAGGGGTCAGGGGTTCAGGGTCAGGGTTCAGAGGTTCAGGAGGACGCGAAGTAGAACAGAGTGTAATTCCTAGGTACAGGTGTCCGAATTATATCTAAGTTTATTTATCCTAGTCACGCCAAAACATGGCTTATGATCTAGCTAACATCCCTCGTAACTCATTTGAATTATACCAAAATCACTACCATGTCAAAACATCTCGCGACCCTCCACCCAAACGTAAATCCAAAAATCACTACCAACAGGCTCACGGGCGCTCAGGCCGCGAACGACCTCCCGGATTAACGCGTCTTCCTGTCTCGCAATCCCTATCCAACACTCACACCACCATCAGCAATCTCATCTTCCACGTACTCAACAAATGAAATATACAATCTGTCCCAACAGCGTTCAGTATTCCTCCAATGACCCGCAATATCAACAAACGTGCCATTACAAAAAAAACACTGGGGTCCTTTAACCAACTCGTAACTCCTGGCCCATGCCAATACCTGTGCCACCTGTATCTCAAAAGCCAACTCATCCCATCCATCATACACCCGAGCCCAGTGCAAGTCCATACATCGGTCCGAACACGGCTGGGATTTGTCGAAGTGTGCACGAAATGCCTTAATCATTGACTGCTCGTTCAGTCGCATTCCTCGTTTCGCAATCGAAGCACCACATCCAGGGCACTCAATTGTCTTGGGTGGTAGGAAGAACCACTTGTTGCCTCCGATCCGAGCACTGGGGAGCCGACAATATCCGTGTTCGTGCGCCGTCGTACACCTGACACACTTCCAACCACCCTTCCTGATGGTCAGCTGCCCATTCCGCTCCACCAGCAACGTTCCGTCGAACGGGTTCCCAGCCACCACCAACTCCCCATCAACTTCGACCACATTCTTCGGGATACCCAGACCCAACCACCGGTGCTTCCTCTACCACTTCCGCCAACCCTCCACCTTGCTGTCTTTAAACAACGTATTTGCGGGGGGCCGATCACGGAGATATTGACTGGTCGTAGTCCAGTGGTCCCGGTTGTCCTTTCCTGGGCACTTGTCATGTCCCACCAGGCCGGTACCACTGCGGATCCTAATCAAAACATAGGCGTCCAATCTGGTGAGGCCTTTGAGATGTCTCGGCGCAGCAGGTTCTCGGTTATAGTAATCGTGCCCTTGCCCCAAATGCCAGGACATCCACTCACCACGTCGCAACTCCCGTGCCAGTGCCGCATGTCCGATGCCGAAACTGATTCCGTCCCAGTCCGCGGGTCGCAGATTCATATGCATGCTCTGTTTGGCCTGAAGGTCGACAACCTCGTTCCCAACCACCCCAGTATGCCCGGGTACCCACTCGCAGGCGATTCTCCCACACTCATTCAGTAGTGGAGCAAACACCTGCCACATCTCTGCCGAGTCTCCCTGGGGAAACATTCCCTCTATCAGCATCAGCGCGGGCACACAGTCAAGAAATATATAGGCATTCTGTCGAGGGTGGACATCCTTCAAATACCGCAATGCCCCCACAACCGCAAACAGCTCACATTCCACGATACTGCAGGATGGGGGCACCGCTTGTCCCATTACCCGAACCACGCCTTGATGGTACACAGCCCATGCTGCCCCCGCCTTCCCAGAGTGCTTGGAGCCGTCAGTGTTCACCACCAGTTCTTGCGAACTGAGTAGTCCTCAGATCTTCGCATTGTGCCAAGCAGTAACCAACTCCTTGCCTTGCCCAATCGTGACAGATGGCCGGGCCCGAAGTTCGATATCCGACGTCTGTCGCTGAGCCACCATGCCTTCTACCCTCCAGTCCAACCTGATGTGCCCAAACCATAGGTGGTCGTCACAATATCGCAAATTGATGAACCAGCTATAACAACAGCGCCGTAGGTACCGTCCCTGGATGTGAACTGGTGGCACACCAAACTCCGCCAACAAAATATTGTTAGCCAGCTTGAAGGGGGTACGAAATACCGATCGGAGGCAATGGTTGACATGGACCTGAATTTGTTTCACATACGACACATAGTCGGTTACAAACTCAAGTCCATAGTAGACGGTCGGGAGGTAGGCTGCTTGCACCAATCGGTAAGTCTCCCATGTCCCAATACCACCCACACCACCATACCTCCGCCCCAGAGCTCCAATCCTCCTTCTCACCTCTAACCCCCTCTCCAACTAATACTTAATATGGGCAGTGAAATTAAGGAAAACATTAAACCTATACCCAAGCACCCGAAGGTCCTCCGACGGCTCAACCAGCTCCCCTTTAAGTTCCATCCCATCCCACGCCCTATCCCCAAACCCAATCCACTGGGTCTTCAGGGCACTAAAACCCATTCCCCTAGCCCTCGCTACCCTGTCGAGGTCTGAGAACAATTCATTAGCATGTCCTTTGGCGGCTGCCTGACTTGCCGCTGCAACAAGTATCACCCCGTCATCCACGTATGACACCACCACATGCCTCACACCTGGTGAATACCGCATCCTGGGCGTGAAGATATCGGCGACGTATGCGCCAAACAGGAATGGTGAAAGCGGCGACCCCTGGGGAATCCCCTTGCTAGTGTGGTACCTCTTAGATACTCGTCCGTTAAACCGAAACCGGACTGTCCTGTTAGTGCACCATCTGCATATCCAGTTGCACAACACTGAGGTGCACCCTCTAGCTATCAAGAAATCCGAAAGTAGGTCAACATTAATATTGTCAAACCCACCTTCAACGTCCACCGACAGGATCATCTGGTGATATTCTGCGTTGTGCTTCAGGAACTCGAACACCACTGCCATGGCATCATGGACCCCCCTTTCCTGGCGCGACCCAAATTGGGTTTCCCCCAGCTCCAGACACTGTGCCAACCTGATGAGGATAACTCGTTCCGCCACCTTTGCCAATACCGGTAGCAGGTGTGTCATCCTCCATGCCTTGACCACATCATACCTAGGCTTACCGACTTTAGGGATCAACACCACTTCCGCCTCATGCCAGTCCGGAATGTCGTGTTCCAGCCCGTAATCCAATAAACGGCGCATGCTACCCGATTGTCTCCTCATCCAGAATCTCAAAAAAGGGTACCCCATATCGTCGAGGCCTGGTACAGTGTTGGTCGGCGACCGCGCTAATGCCAGCTCCATTTCATGCGCTGACTCGATCTCAACAACTGGCGGTGCCCACCGACTGGGCACTCCAGGTTCCAGCTGCGCGGCAATGGCGTCTGCGATGCCTTCATGAGTAGCCGCCACATCTCCATTGTCCAAGACCATTGTAGGCAGCGTTCTCCTAATATCCAGATGCTGTACCAACCTGAACACCCCCGGGTCATCAGCCTGACTTAGTTGTTCCCGGATGTATTCGAAACGAGCCTGGACAACCGATGCCCTATAGACACATCTGGCAAGCCTATAGTCAGTGGAGAAGGAGGGATCTCTCTTGCCGTATCTTCGCAGCCTTTGAACATCCCGCCGCATTCGTTCCAGATCAGGGGTCCACCACTTGCATGGGACTCGGCTATTCGGTGGTCTTGGTACCCGGTCAACAATCCCTCGTGCCTTGTCCCAAAGGTTACTGTCAGGAGCTTCGCGCAGCAGGTCCAAACTTGTCCCCACCTTCTCCCAACAGACCTTTTTCCATGCCGGCCGCGTCCGGATCATGTCCGAGGGGGCTGTCACATCCAGCTTGATCACCTGTGCCATGTGCTCACATCCCACGGCATCGCTATATCGGTGACGGATCGAGTTGGCATAATGTAGACACAAGTCAATCCTAGATATGTCCCTAAACGTGGGCTCGCGGGGGAAGGTCATGTTGTACTGGTTATCAGCCATCCACTTCCTCAGCCATTCACCCCTGTAGTTGTTCCCAGCAGGATCCCAATATGCATCGCGGGCATTCCAATCGCCCAACAGCACATCACACCCTATCAGCTTCTCCAACTCTCCACAAAACAAACTTTTCCCTTCCTTAGGCGGGAGGTAAACACCCGCCAACCGTCTCTCAACCCCTTCATCATAGCAGCGCACCAAAGAAAAACACCTTTCATGCCCCACCACATCAAACAGCCCACACAAAGATGAGCGCACAAAAACCTCAACGCCTGAACCCTTAACAAATGAAAATAAATCCCACCCGTTAGCTTCATGTGGCACATGCAAACCATCAGCATCAACCGGCGGCTCCAAAACAAAAAACAAATCAACATAGGAAAACAAATCAAAAGCCGCCTCCCGATTCCTCACCCCTTTTCCAACATTCAATGCTAGGGTTGTAAAATGCATTAAAATGGGGATTCTGCGGAACCACGTGAGCTCACCGAGCCCTCACCATGAATGGTAGTGTAACCCGTGACCACGGGGTCTTCAAGCATATCACCAATATACTTGGTCCTGTCAAGGCGTCCAATCCGGGGAAGCCCATTCTTCTTAGTAGGCGGCGGGGGAGCCACAGGGGGAGGTGGGGGAGGGGAGGGGGAGGGGTCAACTTCCTTGCCCTTGGAAGATGTCTTCCTCCTGTTCCTGTTCTTCCTAGGCCCTCTCGACCTTTTCTCTTCTTGGCATTCCTTGCCACTGTGCCCTTCCTCATGACAGTTGAAGCACCTGAACACCCTTTCCTTCTCACAGCTCTTGAACGTGTGCCCAACCTCGTGACAGTTGTTGCACCTGAGTGCCTGTTTGCACTCGAAAGCCATGTGCCCGACCTTGCTGCAGTTCCTGCACTTCCCAGTATACTTCCCGGATAGCACAATAGTAGCCTGGGTCTGGTTGTGTGATGCTTCAACCGCCTTGCAGTATTCTACATCCCTTGATTCACCAGCATTCTCACGTCGGTTCCTCCTCATCGTTCGGTCGGAGAAGCCTTTGCGGGCCGTATCATCGACGGTCTCCGGCGACGGTGCCGCTGGTGAGAGGGTGGGGGGGGGGTGCCGCGGGTCTCGGTTGCAGTGCAGGACAGGTGACCGGTAAAATGGTAGGACCTGTCACAAAGTAAACACAGCCTCCGGGTATGCGAACAAGCGTTCCCCCTAATGCCAGGGCAGTTAATCATGCCACACTCGTGGTCCTTGGACAAGTGTGACCCTAGACAAAACCGACAACGGGAGGGGAAGGCGCAGGTAACCTGTATGTGCCCAACCTGGAGACACCTCTGGCACACCACCGGGGGGCGATGTTCCATGAAAATCCTCACCGGCCTGGGGCGGCCCCTCAAACGAACCGTGCCCTTAGTGAGTGCTGCCAACATCGCTTCATTCTTTTCCACCACAAACCTAATACTGCAGGTCGTGGCATTGTTTTGTCTCAGGGCCTTGGCGGACCCAAGCAAGGCAGGACGTCCAGCAGTGACCACCCCCGGGTTGGATTGCTCCATATCGAGGCGTAGTCCATCACACGCCTTGTCGCCGGTCCAGGAATCTACCTACCAGACAGATCCATACCCGGTGTCGGCCAACGGAACCTGTCCCACACGAATGGTAACCTTGTCCATGTCGCGTTGAAACTCGAAGTCCCGAATGGCCAGCTCCTTAAGGAGGATCATCCTGATCCGCTCCAACTGCCCGTTAATTTGGCTGACGTCATGCTGTGCAAGCGTCATGAAGATACAGCTGATGGGGGTCCGGAATACAGCCTCCTTAATGTACGGGACCGAACCGGCAACTCTGCCCTTGTTGGACAGGAGAATGTTGATGCGAGACCTAATGGTCTCCGTCGTGACGCCGTCCGGCAGTTCCACCGACATCCTGTTCAGGAACCGGATGGTGAGGCCACGGCTCTTGGCTTTGGGGGTCGGTGAGGAGGAGGGTGGTGCCGGTACACTGCTATCACCCTTATCAAAACGGGTGTTGGCCAAGTAGCTCCTCTGTCCAACCACAGTCTTCCAGGCACCTGGGACCGCCGCTGCGGGCCCTTCAGGGAGGGAAGGCTCCTCAGTCGACGTTGATGTTTCAGCCACAGGGGGCTTCTTCATCTGCACCAATTTGGGTTTGGCCTTGACTCTATTGTCAGCCTTGGGGGCGGGGGTAACAGATACTCCACCATCACTGTCTGACCCAGAGGAACTCGATAAGTTGTTCCCGAATGGCACTGGCAGTGGAAGGGCCACCTCCACAGGCTTCCTCTTCTCTTTCCGGGGCTTCTTGCAGTCCCTCGCAAAGTGTCCAACAATCTTACACCTGCCACATGCCTTCCCTTCTTGATTGTCAGTCGACGGGGAGACGGGGGACGTAGACGCAGCTTTAGCAGCTGCCGGGTCCATGTGCCTGTTGGCCACAGCGGCCCAAGACACCTTTTTAGCAGTAGGAGCAGCTTCAGCTGACTCCCCACTCACAGATGGAGTGCTTCTTGCAACAGGAGGGGGGGGAGGGGGCAAGAGACTCTTCAGCAGCCTTCATTCCCTTCTCAATCGCTGCCCTAAACCTCCTATTTTCTTCCTCAAGCTCGAAGACCCTCGACCGCAGGTCTCTGTGTATTTTCCGGAACTCATCCAATACCCGGAAGATCACCATCATGTCTCCCGTAACGTCCCCCAGGTTATTATAACCTTCCTTCCCACCAAACAAAATCTGTCTTACCTTCTCGCCCTGGTAGTCCGACTCCGAACCCGAGTCCGAGCTTTCTTCTTCGGGACTGGGGGCATCGCCAGTGCATGGAATAGCGGCAGGGGTTCCTATTTCATCAAGTACCCCAAGGATAAAGTCCCGGGATACAACTGATTCCGAACGTTTCGAGGGGGGCGTATATAGCTCTTCGTCCACGCGCCTTATTGCCTCGTCCGCCTCATCCAACTGCCTCATGGCATCCCTGGCCCCTGCCACATCCGTATCCATTGATTCGGGTTGGGTGGGGGGTTGTGCCACAATAGGTGAGCTGGACCGAACTGGGGAAGAGGGGACTGCTTCCGAATCAAACCACTTACTGTCCCCCAGGCCGGTAGCCTCAGTGTTCCTATTACCACCCATCTCCATGGGGGTATCTCTTGCCATCACCCCCGAGGAGGGAAGCACATCAGCAGTAGCCAAAGGAGGGGAACTTGCCCTATCAGTTGACTCAATAGTCGAAGCCGGGTAAGGGACCGGCTTAAGCCCTGGAGTGGTCTGCTGCCTAATCTCACCCAAGGTTAGTTGTTCCCTGGGGATCACCATCATCTTTCTTCCTTTCTTAGTCGGCACCCCCTTGGTAGGAGTAAGTACCGAACCCGAGCTGCCGCTGGACACAGATACCAGGGTCGGGTCAGGTGAAGAGGAACGTCCACGTCGTTTTCGTACCGTAAATGGGGGCGGCGTGGGTTCGTACTCGGAGTCTGACCTAGCGCTAAGATCAAACGTCCCTCGTCCATAAATTTCCCGGTGGCCAGATGACATCGAAGCCAACAGGGAGGGGGTGGAGTGGCTCCTATGAGCGAGTGGGGCCAACGTTCCAGGTGCCATTACTTCCACAACTGCTCGAGACAGAATTCCTCTCGGGGGGGTCGTTGCCCAACTTGAAGCCTCCTCAGTATCAGTAGTCATGCTCCCAGAAGGGGCGGGGATGGAGGTCTCCTGGATCACCGCTTGTGAGTCACCTGGAGCTGAGGATTCGTGGGACGGTGCGAATTCCGATCCCCCATCAGGATTGTGTCGGTCGAAGAATCCGGTAGTCGAGACGAGGTCAAGGCCACATCCAGCCTCACAACCCCTCCCCACCAAACAACCCTTCACCAAACATTCCACCTCTTTCATCGTGACAAGCTTGGCGTCAGCAACCATAGCCCGCACTTCATTATCAAACGCCTCATCCATGGCGTTGTCGCAACCGTAACTGTGATCAAACGAGAGGAACTTGTAGTCACCTCCCGGGGCACGGTAGGACCGTGTCTCAAATCCGACGAGGGCGCGGCGGTGTTTCACAGCCTCATGTGCTGGAACCGGGACGTCGAGAATAACCGAGGGCGTACCCAAGGTAAAGGGAGATGGCTCCGCATCTGTAATCATGGACGAGGAAACCTCAAACAACAAGGCCGAAGCCCGAGGAGAATGGGAGGGAGATGACATGTTTGCCCGCCCGACTGCACCTGGGATTACCGGGCTTAAACCACGGATATCTCGCCCAAAGTGCCTTCGAGGCTAGGTAGCGCACACCAACTCGACCCTAAGCGAGGGGAGGAGGGAAGTAAATGCTTCCAGTGTGGTGAAACAAAATAAACAAACAAAGTGCAAAATAAGTGACCGAGCCGAAAAACTTTAAAGAGGTAAAGGAGTATCCCTGGCACGTAAGAAAGGGTGTCCAAAGGAGATTACCAGATTGCGTGAGGAACATAAAATATAAGGGGGCACACCCCCTTATATAGCTAGGAAATCCTCCCTGATCACTAATACAAAAGCAAACTCTTGGCATGGCACGCAGCCGCGATCCTTCCGTCAGGTTCCACCAATATCCGTCACGCGGCAACCTATCCCAATCATAAAACCAATGAAATCCTGCTATGCAACCCAGAAAACCACAACCAATATATGCAACCAAAAGTCCAATGCCCGTTTCCTATATCGGACCAGGTGGCCGTGACATCTTCCTCCCTCCACGCTTGCGGCCCCCCCCCGGCTGAATGACTGGTTGGCCTGCCTTGGTATTGCACTATCTCCTAGGTTGAGCTGGCTGGCGCCGTCATGGCATTTCGCCAAGGTCCTACCGTGGGCCTGACAGTGGACATATTCATTCGCGGATGCCTGTAGAGGTATTTGGGAGTTTCCTATTCTATTCTTTCCTTTGTCGAGATCACCCTGAAGGGTTTTTCTTCTCTCTCCTGCCTTCCCGGTAGGGGACGATCGTTCCTTTGTGGGGCGGGATGTGCGGTTAGGCCCATACCAGAAGGTCTTGGGGGGGTTGTTTTGGTCCGTAGGGCGCGAAGGAATGTGTCTGAAATTAAGGTTTTGTTTTTGCCATAGCTAGCGCTCCATGCAGGTTCTTGTACCTTAACAACGAATATATGAGTTAAACAAGAAAAAAAGAAAAAAAAATTCCAAGCTTTTTAGTCTATCATCAGCGACCAGAGAAGAGATCTTATCAATATATTTGTTCTACTTTACTTCTATCTTTACGAGCCTTCTTGACTATCTCCGAGACAGAAGATTACAGAGCCTAGTGTGTACTCGCTTGACTTTAGAGTTACCTACCCCCTACCAGTAGGGCATAGTTTGCATAGAAGGGTGTCGTCTTAATTGTTTCTTGATTTCCGTTGTTGTATGTAAATTCCGCCGTTGGTAGCTATTCGCACCAATTTTCTTGTTGGTAATTGACATATGCACGAAGGTATTGTTCCAATATGCTGTTTATCCCTTTAGTTTGTCCATACATTTGAGGGTGGAAGGCTGTACTCAGACCCCTTTCAATCCCCAATTTTCCTATTATTTCCTTCCACACTCCTGATATATATAGTGATTCTCTGTTGCTCATAATATCCTTAGGTAACCCATGCAGGCAATAAATTTCTTTCAGAAACACGACAGCGAACTGCCAGGCCATCATATCCGTTCTGCAGGCTATAAAGTAACTCATTTTGGTCAGGCCATCTACTACCACTAGCATGGTGTTTTGATCATTTGACTTTAGTAGGTCTGTAATGAAGTCTAATGAGATCAACTTTTATGGTTTTTCTGGTGTTTCATTGGATTTGAGTAACCCATATGGTGCGTGTCAGACCACTTTGGTCCGTTGACACATGTCGCAGTTTTTGATATATTGTTTGATGTCTTCCCTTATCTTTGGCCAATAGTATCATCTGCTGATGAACTTGGTAGGTTTGGCTGTTCCCCCATGTCCTGCACATGGGGAGTCGTGATGTTGTCATATTATTTCGGTGCGTAATTCTTCTTTATCCAGGGTCCAGATTTTTCCATCTTACCATAGGTAGCCATACTTCCATTGGCATGATTCTAAGGCTATGCCTTTAGTTTCTTTCGTTCTCTTGGTCAGGTTTTCTTTTATCTCTTGGATAGTCTGGTCTTGTAAACTTTCTTGTCAAATATCTTCTTTCAAAGTTGTCTGTGTGTTTATTTCATTGAGGGATTCGTATTCACTATCTGCGTCTTCTGGCTGCAAATACTTTTCTCTTAGCAAGAGTTTTGTTGGTTTTGTTTTATCCTTTCGACTTGTGAGTCTTTGTAAAGATCCTACCCATGGTACTTGATTATTCCCATGGTACTCGTGGTTCAATAGGTGACGACTGTTAACACTTCGTTCATCGTTCTTAGGCCGATCCCTACGTTACCGATATCGTGAAGTCCACGGACTACTACTCGGTAACGCCGATGAGGAAGATACCAATATCCCGATCACTTATCGAGGTGATAGGTATTTAGACATTCTTCAATCTGCCTAGCGTAACATAAAGGTATAAAGATATATTCTTGTATGTAGGAAAGTCCTTAGAACAACGCGTGAGGAACTAACTAACTAGCTAGGTCCTCCTCCTTATATGGTCCTCCCTTGAGAAACCCTAACCTTGGTGACTCATAACTATGAGTCACACCTAACCTCTGACTCACAATCGTGAGTCATGTGAAATACATCATCTGACTCCTATGAGTCGTACCTAAATCAAACGCAATCAAACTATAAGATCTGGTGCGCAACTCGCGTCACCTGAGTGAAACCCATGACTCATAACTTGAGTCATGTACGAAACTCATAACCTCGTGTGACCCACAACTGTGAATCGTTAAGCGCAAACATAATAATCAAAACATAAATAACCTTAACTCTTGACGCGAGTTAAGTGTGAAACAACCTTTAAGCGTATAACAAACTCAAGGAGATCTTTTAACAATTTTAACTTATCTTAATCCTCGCTAAGTCGAGTTTGTGACAGTCTTTTAGTTTGTTGTTTGACCTCCTGGGTAGGGTATCTGGTTTGCCTCCTTCTTTTCCAGGGCGATATTCAATGTTGAAGTTGTAAGTACTGAGCTTTTCTATCTATCGTATTTGTTATCTGTTTAGCCTCTTTATAGTCATAAAGGGTACTAAGTTCTTGTGGTCTGTGAGTATCTTTACCAGTCCTTGATTGTTTTAGGCACATCTCCTCTATTCCTTCAGGGCATGAACTATTGCTAATAGCTCTTTGTTGTGTACATCGTAGTTGCATTCTGCTGATGTCATTGTTTTGGATCTGAAGGCCACAGGTCGCCATTTTCCATCTTCACTTTTCTGCGATAGTATACCTGAGCATACATATTTCGATGTATCTGTTTCGATCATTGTTTCCTTTTCTGGGTCGAAGTGTACCAGGATTAGTCCCTGGGTAATTTTGGTTCTGAATTCATCAAAAGCTTCGTTTTCTGTGGATCCCCAGTGCCACTTGACATCCTTTTTGGTTAGGTTGTATAGTGGTTTGGCTGTCCAGCTGAACCCCTCTATGAACCTTCAACAGAAGTTGCAGAATCCCATAAAACATTGTATATCTGTTTTGTTTTTTGGGTATTCTCATTCCCAGATTGCTTTGGTCTTAACTGGATCCATTTGGACTCCTTCTTCATAGATGATGAATCCTAGATATTCAGTCTCTTTCTTGTTGAACTCGCACTTGCTAGGTTTGCATCTCATTCCTGATTCTTTGATGCTTGCCATTATGTTACTGACATCTTTTTGGTGCTGCTCCATATCTTTGGAATAGATGAGTACATCATCCAAGTAGACGATGCAGGATATATCGAGACGTTTGTGGAGCACTTGGTTGATCCACCATTGGAATAAGGCGGGTGCATTGGTCAGCCTGAAGGGCATGACCAGGTACCAGTATGGTCTATATTTTGTTGCAAAAATTGTTTTCCATTCATCTCCTTTCTTGATTCTGACATTGTGATCGGCATCTCTTTTGTCTAATTTGGTGCAGGGCTTGGCTGACGCTAGTCGGTCCAAGGCTTCTCCTATTAGACGTAGAGGGTATTGGTCCTTTTTGATGATTCTGTTGAGTACTTGGTAATCAATGCACAGCCTGAGCTTTCCATGTTTCTTCTTGATAAACAGGATTGGTGATCCTCCATTAGCGTAAGATGGTTGGATCCACCCTCTTTCCAAGTTTTGTTGAATGTAGTTTCTTAGCTCCTCAAGCTCGGTTTCTTCTAGGAGGTATATTCTTTTTTGCGGTAATCCTTGGCCTTCTTCCAGGTTGATTTCCAGGTCAACATCGGGCTGGTAAGGTGGTAGCTTGGTTGACTCTTTTTCTTGAAACAAGTCCATATGGTGATGATATTCTTTTGGTATGATCTTGTCCAATCTTTCTGTAACGGGGGCTCCCTCAGGAAGATGGATCCCAAAGATCCAACCGTACCAAAACTTTGAATCTCTTGAACACAGCTCTTGCAAAAGTGTAAAGAATAAAAGTACACGGTAAAACTTAATATCGTTAAGCTCAGGCTTACCTCAATTAAAGTCTCTCAATAGGATGTTGATTGTGTCGGGGTAGGAGAGTTCTCGTATAATCTTTAAGTAGTCAGACTTATACCAAAAACTCCCCCATCAGGTTACCTCAACCAACATGAGTGTGCCGTTCTTCGTAAGGGTTGCTCCGGCACCATTACTGTATCCCCAAAGGGCCTAAGGTGTCAGCCCACTCTAGTAGAAATCTCCCTTATGCATATCAGTCTTGCGAGGTGTTTATCAATACACCTGCCGAAGTGAAAACCTATGCGCATCGGTGTCTCGCCAGTAGCTAACTGTCGAGTCACCTGGGAAAGCTAACTAAAAGACTCTCTACCCATAAGCAATGATCTATACAAGCACCCGGAGATATTGTATCCTCCGGTTAAGCTCTATATTTCTTGATTGCGAACTTAGAGGGTCTACGACGCTCCCGCGGAGAGCTGTGATGGTGGTGGAACTCATGGGCGCTACCCACAGTCCCTTACCCCCGGCACACCACTCACCGTGATAAGTATCATGCTATAGAGCCTTCCAACAACCCATGAAGAACCTACGGCAAAAGGGGCACGTGTAGGCTTGATTGGCGTAAAACCTTCCTCGATGTCTCCGGCACTACCCGGGACTACTCAGGGGACCCTTCCGGATAGCCCACGCTAAGTCCGTCAGTTATGGTCCGTTTTACTCTGTTGTTTTTGGAGAAGGTACCTGACCTTCTCACCTTACCCCCCTCATATATCCTGCGAACAGCTTCCGGTCGGACGGACGGCAGCGACATATACAGTGTTATGGACATGTCTTCATTGATTCCATTTAACTAGTAAGACGGCAACTTCATCCATTTTGGCCCATGACGCCTGGGGCGAACCCTGGGGCCGCAGGTACCTCTTAGGAATATTCCTGCCAAGTTAGAGCATGTTCGGAGTACTATTACTCCTCCCGTAGCCTTCCAATCCACGTGCAACTAATTGCTCGTCGATCGTCCTTGCGTGACAAACAATCCTAACTTTTTCCCGAAATTCCTCTGAGAACATTTCCAACGGAAGGTAGGGTAATAGTGTCCCAAAGGTAGGGTAAGTAGGTCCATGGTGACACGAAACTGGTCTTCATGGTAGGGTAACGTGACTTTCCTAGAAAGGGTAAACTTACCCAGCCTTCCGACCTGTCCTTAGGTCGGAGCGGCGATAGTTACTTTATTCCCTTTTCCTAGGTATATCTATTCCTTAAGTACCTTCTGTTCTATGGGATACCCGGACCATCGGATATCCCTTGGACATGCTTTAAGATATCCGCCTAGTCTACCATTCGACCTCTTGGTCTTATGTATGGACATAGACTTAGGTTGCCATAGCTCTATTTCGCAGGGTCGTTACACTTTCTTCTTTTGCTTGGGGTCGATTTCTGATGACTATCTCTCTGTTGATATTAAGCTAGGCTTAGTCCTTTGTCTTAGAAATCCCATTTCAGCATTCCTGCAGTTTCTTCTTTGTGGTAGAACTTTCCAAATGCGTGAGCCAATATCCTTTTGATTTTGATCCTTGGTTGGTCCTTTTTGGCTGGCCTTTCGTTATCTGTTCTGCCAAATCCTCTGGTTCCTCAGGTGGTTTTAGTTAGGTTTCTCACTTCTTGGAGTTCCTGTTTATTGATTTTTTCGATAATCCATTGTGCGACTTTCTCACCTCTTTCCAGCTTATAATCTTTGTCATTCTGGTTGACTATGACCACCTTCAATTCACCTGTATAGTCGGTGTCTATTACTCCCATGTTGCTAGTGAGTCTATGATTGACTGCGAGACTGCTACATGGTACCATATGCCCATAGGTGCCTTAAGGTAACTCTATAGCTATTCCTGTCGGGACAATCACCTGCCCATTAGCTCATATCTTGACTTCTTTGTTGCTATACAGGTTATGTCATACTGCCTTCTTGGACCCTCTTGTGGGTATCTTTGCTTCGGGTCTTAACCTTTTGACTTTGATCCTTTGATCCTCTTATGGTTGGACTTTATTGAACTTTGTTTCTAAGTTCCTTTCCATTGCTTCTTCTTCTGGGGTTGCATATACCACCAAGGAACTGTTGAGACACCATGTCGTACCTCGTTCACTAGTGAATGCAATTTTTCCTTCTTCCCAACTTATTGTTGGGTTGTGTTGTCTTAACCATGGCATCCCTAGGATAATCTCATGGTGTTCCAGATTTGCCACTTGGAAAGTCGCCACTTCCTTATGGTTTCCAATTTCTATAGGTACTTGTGTCATATAGGTGATAGGCCCCATGGCGCTGGGTTTCCTGTCAGTGAGGTAGATCTTCCTTTCTCATTTTGCTTTTTTAGTCTTCAGGTTATGCTTCCTTCCCACTTCTTCGTCAATAAAGTCTTCTGTGGCTCCTAAGTTGAGCATTACATATATTGTTGTAGCTTGTTTTTTATCATTATATATTTTCATTTTGATCATCATATGATCATTGTCATTATGCTTCATTTTCGCGGTTAAAAGAGTATAGTAGTTGGCCAAGGAGATGGATTTTCCTTTCGGTGGGTCCCGCAGACCATGTAACGCTGGTGACCTTTGTCTTTTGCCACTTCTTCATATCCATCATCAATCTCGATTTCTTGCAAATTGCTGCGTGGTTGGAACCTCGGGTTTCTGAAGTCTTTTCCTTGCATTGCCAGTGGGCCCGTGTTTGCCGGATGTTTACAATCCTTGATCATGTGTCCTGCTATTTCACACTTTAGACACAGCTTGTCATTTCGTCATCGAATGTATTCTTCTCTGGATAGCTTGAGTAATGGTCTTCTTCGAGTCACATCCAGGTCCATTGCATCACCTCCTTGGATGGGGGTTCTGAAGGTTCCGTTCTGGTTCCTAAGTATGTTTTGATTTCTTGGGTTTGTATTGTTGCTTTGCATTGTGGTTGATTGACTCCTTTGAATCCAGTCCGGTTGTTCAAACTGAACTTCTTTCCGAATAGCCCAATTGTAACGTGTTCACGCCGGGGCACTAATCATGCTGTCAGATACAATAGGAGAGAGGTGACGTCTACTGGAAACTGTCAACTCGAGACTCGCTAAGGGAGGCTTCGGTAGTATAATAGGAGAATAAATATAACCATTCAACCGAGTATATTAAAAATACTGTCTGTCGAAGTCTGCTATTTCCATCGCGGAAATCAGTGGTCTATTTAAGTACATGTGTTTGAGTGCGATCATGAATTCTCACTCATGTTTATACTCAATCAAAGCATAACAATAACCAAGTATTAACCGATACTTAAAACAAAGCATAAAAGAAACTTAAGCATCAACCAATACTTAAAACAAAACATAAAACAAACTAAGTATCAACCAATACTTAAAATAAAACATAAAACAAACTAAGTATCAACTGATACTTAAAACAAAATATAAAACAAACTAAGTATCAACTGATGCTTAAAACAAAACATAAAGCAAACTAACCGAGTACCAGCTCCGGTTACATTCCTCAAAACAAAACAAATTCCCGAAATAAAACATTCTCAACCAAAAAGATTTTACCCAAACAATGAAAGAAACGAATTTTGAGCCTCATCTAGCTCATGGTCATCCTCGAAGGCTAAATGGCATTGGCAATTGTAAAAACATGCCAGGCTCCCAATACATCCTTCATTAGGGTCTGGCCCGGCACAGGTCCTGCAGGTATACATGGTAAAAAATGCCAGGGCGCATTTTCGGTGGTAGGCTTTTTTGAATGGATTCCATACTGCTGTAACGACCGTACGAAATAGAGCTATGGCAACCTAAGTCTATACCCATACATAAGACCAAGAGGTCGAATGGTAGACTAGGCGGACATCTTAAAGCATATCCAAGGGATATTTGATGGTCCGGGTATCCCATAGAACAGAAGGAACTTAAGGAATAGGTGTACCTAGGTAGAGGGAATAAAGTGACTATGTCTACTGCGACCTAAGGTTAGGTCGGAAGGCCGGGTAAGTTCACCCTCTCTAGGATTGTCACGCTACCCTACCATGGAGACCAGTTTCGTGTCACCATGGACATACTTACCCTACCTTTGGGACACTATTACCCTACCTTCTGTCGGAAACGTTCTCTGAGGAATTTCAGGAAAAGTTAGGATTGTTTGTCACGCAAAGACGATCGATGAGCAATTGGTTGCATGTGGATCAGAAGGCTACGGGAGGAGTAATAGTACTCCGAACATGCTCTAACTTGGCAGGAATATTCCTAACAGGTACCTGCGGCCCCAGGGTTCGCCCCAGGCGTCATGGGCCAAAATGGGTGGAGTTGCTGTCTTACTAGTTAAATGGAATCAATGAAGACATGTCCATAACACTGTATACGTCGCTGCCGTCCGTCCGACCGGAAGCTGTTCGCAGGATATATAAGCGGGTAAGGTGAGAAGGGTAGGTACCTTCTCCAAAAAGAACAGATTGAAACGGACCATAACTGACGGAGTTAGCATGAGCTATCCGGAAGGGTCCCCCCAGTAGTCCCGGGTAGTGCCGGAGACATCGAGGAAGGTTTTACGCCAATCAAGCCTACATGTGCCCCTTTGCCGTATGCTCTTTATGGGTTGTTGGAAGACTCTATAGCATGATACTTATCATGGTGAGGGGTGTGTTGGGGGTAAGGGACCGTGGGTAGCGCCCATGGGTCCCGCTGACATCACAGCTCTCCGCGGGAGCGTTGTAGACCCCCTAAGTTCGCAATCAAGAAAGATAGAACTTAACTGGAGGATACAAGATATCTACAGGTGCTTGCATAGATCATTGCTCATGGGTAGGGAGTCATTTTAGTTAGCTTTTCCAGGTGACTCGACAGTTAGCCACCGATGAGACACTGATGCGCAGAGGTTTTCACTTCGGCAGGTGTATTGGTAAACACCTCGCAGGACAGATGTGCATATGGGAGATTTCTACTAGAGTGCACTGACACCTTAGGCCCTTCGGGGATACGGTAATGGTGCCAGAGCAACCCTTACGAAGAAGGGCATACTCATGTTGGTCGAGGTAACCTGATAGGGGAGTTTTTGGTATAAGTCTGACTACTTAAAGATTATACGAGAACTCGCCTACTCCGATACAATCAACATCCTCTCGAGAGACTTTAATTGAGATAAACCTGAGCTTAACGATATTAAGTTTTACCGTTTACTTTTATTCATTACATATTGTAAGAGCTGTGTTCGAGAGATTCGAAGTTTTGGTACGGTCGTATCCTTGGGATCCATCTTCCTGAGGGAGCCCCTGTTACACACCTCCAAGTCAGGAACCGGGGAACGACTGTGATTCAGAATCAGGTTTAAACCACGAGTGGCGAGCCATAAGTTGAACCTTTGGACATGCCAGGGAGGCCTAATGGTAGACTATGGCCCTCATCCAGACACGGTAACGGGCTCCTGCTACCGACCTAAAGGATCACAATTAGCCTATCAGCCACAAACAAGGGGTGTACTTCCCATGGACAACAGTAGGTGTCCATAGCCATCATTGTCTTTGCTCCTTGAGCCCCATTCTGGGTGAACCAGAAAAACTCGTTTCACATACTCAACACCCTCACCCTTCCACGGCAGGCGACCAGAGTGAACATTAATCGCACCACTCCGCAGCGGAATTCAGAGCTGGCTATGCCGAAGCAATTCTCACCCGTGCATGGCATGTCATTGTGGGACCAGCACGCGCATCCATCCTGTCATGCCCAAAGACACACATAGAACCGAAGCCCTAGTGCAATGTGTCAATGACCCAGCCTCAGGGGAATGCCCCCCCTTCGCTATGCCGTAGGGTATGGGCTGCACCACATTACCCATGGCTGACCGTGCCTTGCCGTTCTCACTGTCTGTTGGGTTGAACGACTAACCAAACTCCGGAGCTAGAAGCCCGTGCAGAGCCGCGAGGTGACCTATCCGAGTGCTAGCAAGACACACAAACCGAGCTGCTTACCCAGACATCGGTGGGCCCGCATTCAAAGCAGGTAGCGTCCTAGTCGGTTAGTTGTCAGCCCAGCATACGGGGAATTCTTCCTCTCTTAGTAAACACAGGATCGCCATGTGAAACCCTCCCCGCAGCCTTGACATGGGCAAAGAAGTAGACCCAACAACCACCTGTAAAAGCCACACGACCGGAATACATCGTGGGAACAGGAGGAAACAACATTGTAGGATTCCGACCGGAGAATGTAGCCGACAGTCAGGTAATCCCCACACAAGCAGGGGACCCGACCGTAAAAGTGTGATGCGATTGGTGCGATGAGTTTAAGGTACAGAGCTGTCATCAATAGACTCTGTAGGCATTAGTGTCACTGGAAACAAGGCGTGAAACAACCAAAGGGTAGGCCTTAGAACTCCAACACGAGGAATGAAGGCGCCTGATCCTCTCAGTAACAGGGTGATCCCCCTACAACAACCACTCCCAACCAACGCAACAAACGCGAAATGCTGCGAGTGAACGAGTACAGGAACGCTGAACCATTTTACTGAAGAGAAGACCCGTCAAGCAGAAAAGAAGGTCCCCCAGCCCACACAGCCTCACGATAGAGACAAGCCGAGGGAACGCGAGACAAGTACCACAATCAAATGAAACACTAAACAACAACTCGACCAACATCAACTTCAACGAGCAGGACTACTAGGCGAACCCAGATGACTCCCCCACAAGTATCAGAAGAAAGACTTCATCATCGCCGCGCGGGAACAAAAGAAAGGGTGTCCGAAGGAGATTACCAGATTGCGTGAAGAAAGTAAAATATAAAGGGGCACACCCCTTTATATATTAAGGAAATCCTCCATGATCACTAATACAAAGGAAAGCTCATGGCGTCGCGTGCAGCTGCGACCCTTCCATCCTGTTCTGTTACTTTCCGTTGCGTGACAACACCTCCCAATCATGGTACGAAGGAAATCCTACTAAGCAACCAAAGAAACCAACCCTGATATATGCAACCAAAAATCCAATAGCTGTTCCTCCGCCGTAACTGGGTGGCCGTGACACTTGGTAAGAGATAGGCCAGAGTTAAACGTAGTAAGTTCCTGGGCAAGAGAAGCCAGAGAAGTAGAGGTAGCAATACCATGTACCAGAAATTGGGTGGCAGGGGTGTCGAGATGGACGGTAGAGGAACCTGAAATAAGGTGTAAAAAAGTACCAACTTTGCTGTTAACAGCTGTGGCTCTAACTGTGTCCATGGTAGTCAGAGTAATGTGCCCATCCCGAAAAGAGATAGACTGAATGAGAGTGGAGGCCAAGGCCTGGTTGATGCTGTCACGTAGCTGTACAGCAGTAATAGTAAGGGGGACAGCATCTCGTTTAATGATAAGTCGATGCTTATGCATGGTGAGGCCCTTTTTCTTGTCCGTAAGGGGCTTAGCTGAGGTAGAGGAGGGTTTGGCTGGCTTGGGGCCAGGCTTTGCAGGTTTTTGAGAGGGCTTCCTTGCCCTCCTAGGGACGGTAGTCCAAGAAGGAGCTGCCAGGCCAAGAGGTTAAGCACGGGGAAGGATCGGAGGTAGAGGAGGAACAGAGGGCTGCTCTGTGGTGTCAGTAGCATGTGGTGCTGGTGGGGCAGTGGTAGGAGCAGGCTGAGATAGAGTTGAGGCCTGAAGGGCATCTAGTTCCTCAGTAAGGGTAGTGATGTACTCAGTTAGCCTATCGGTTGCCTTCCTGTAGTCTTCATACAAAATTTGCATCATGTGGATCATAACTGAAAAGGCTTTTCCAAAAGTGAGTGGTGACTCAATCTTCTGTGCCTCTGCCAACTCTTCAAACATATTTATGAAGGCACTGTTAGGATCCTCATAGTCATCTGCTGAGTATTATATACTGGTAGTGGTACTACTGCATGGCCATTTAAGCGAGGGGGAGCCCTGAGGCCGAAAGATAGATGATAAGCGACTCTCTAAAGCCCTGTTAGGCTGCGTGGAGGGGAGTGGAACGAGAGGAGGTAATGACCCCATGATGGAAGTGATGAGAAGAAACTTTGACCCTGGTCGGGCCAAAGAGAAGGTATTGTAGTGGATAAGATAATTCTCCACTATGTAAGAAAGAATGTCCAAAGGAAATTACCAGATTGTATAAAAAACGTAAAATATAAGGGGGCACACCCCCTTATATACAAGTAAATCACCCCTGATTACTAATACAAAATAAAACCCATGGTATCACACGTAGCCGCTATGTCTCTTTCATGTTCCACCAAGTTCCGTTGCATGACAACATATCTCAATCAGGTTATAAAGGAAACCCTCCACATAGTAACCAAGGAACTCCAACCAGATAAATGCAACCAAAACCCTATGCATATTCCATCTCCATGGCCGGGTGGCCATGACAGTCACAAACAAGTACTCATAATAACCTATGGCGCACTAGTATGTGTCATGTGAAATCCCAACATACCTATAGTTCAGAGTCCTGAACTATGTAAAATCTGCCTTGCTTAGTCACAGTTTGTGATAAGAACCCTGACCCCGGAAAAAGAAGTGAGTACTCTGATCAAGCTCGAACCCGAGTACAACGTCCAAGATTGAATAAATCTGACAGAGTTACTAATCGCGCAAACCACGACTACTGAAAGGAAATCGGCAAACCTGTTATAGACAGGATGCTGCAATGATGAGTGCCAAGTGCACTGAAGTGAGACAGAAGGATCTGGATACTGGCCTAGAGAATCGAACCGATGGCCACCAAAGACATCACCCTTGGAAACACCCATAGGATCCCCCACCAGATCCCCTACAAAATTCCCGATACCAGAACCGGTGGCTCTGGTGGAATACATCGAAATGACTCTGTAAATGGAGCTGAAAAGGAGGGGGGCAAAAAAACTGAAGTGGGAGAAACTAAGGAAGATAAAGCACATCTCTTGGGAGGAAGAGATGGAACCCGAGATCTTGACAAGGGTAAAAATGAAGTGGTTGGTGGAGAAAGCAGAAACCAGCAAGTTGCTGGAACAGCAGGCGGAGAAGATAGAGGAGCTCAAGAAGGAGCTAGCACAGGAAAGGAGGATGATCAAAGATTTGAAAAAGGAATTGAAGGAGGAAAAGAACATAAGGAAGGCTCTCCAGAACGACTGGAGAAGAGAAGAGAAGGAAGTGAGGAGAACTCTGGCCAGAGTGGTCAGGGTGTACATGGGAGCAAATGGGTATTATCTGCTACCCGAGGGAAGAAGATATGGATTGGAAGATTGAAGCGCAAAGGGACTCCGGCGGAGGGAGAGGGGAGCTAATATCACGAACTGTGACTAAGCAAGACAGATTTTATATAGCTCGGGATTCTGAGCTATAGGTATATTGGGATTTCATATGATACATGATTAGTATGGTGTAGGTTATTATATTTACCTGGTCGTGACTCACAATGGTGAGTCACACGATATTATGATTTTTGCACATGATTCAAAATTATGAGTCATAGGTTTCACTCAGGTGACACGTGTTATGTACCTGATTTGGTTATTGAGTTTTGATTGGTTTTAGGTATCTTGTGCAGCAACTTAGCAGGGTCAGCTGATGGATTTCACATGACTCATAGTTATGACTCACAGGGTTTACATGACGCAAGGTACGAATCATGCTAGGTGAACAGTGAATATATAAAAGGGTCACTAGGACCCTGAGTGTAAGCTCTGCACATGTTCTTATAAGGTATTTCCTACTTTTATATTTTTATGAATAAAACCTACCTTTACACTCTTTAAAGATTTATCTTAACGCAACAGAGAGAAAACTGTCTCTCTTCCTATGATGCAAGAATAAGTCCTAAGCGAGGACTTAAGCAAGTTAAGAGTAATAGGCACAACAAGATAGAAGTCAAAGGACTTGACTATCGACATTGCGTAGGCCACGGCCTAAGAACCATTACCTCTTTCTAAAGGTAAGAATCGTTACCTGTTGCACTCCACTAACGCACGGTAGGATTCTTAACAGCAGTGCTCTCCCGCCGCGCTATTTCGCGGTGCTCTTCCGCCGCGCCTTTCCTGCGCTCCTCCTCCCCGCGCATTTCCGCACTCTCTGTCGCGCTCCGGCGCTCTTCCTGCGGTCCTCCACTGCGCTCCTTCCCCGCGCCCCGCCGAGCGCTCGCTGTCGCGCTCCGGCGCTCTTGCCATCGTGCAATATCTCCCGTGCACTATCCCAGCGCTTCGCCACCATTCTCTCTGCGCTCCTGCACTCTGCCGTCATTCTCTTGCGCTCCGCTGTACACTTCCGAAGCGCTCTTCCGAAAAACTAACAAACAAGCAAACACGCAAACCAATGGGAAGGAGGGGGAATGGGGGGTAGGAAATGGGGAAGGGGGAGAGGGGGGAAAGAGTAGGAGGGTACCGGGCAGGCGTAGGGAGCAGCTTGGACTTCCAACACTGTTTTCCCAACACGCTGAGGATAGCCGAGACCAAGCCTTCATTGAGCTCATAGGTTAAATCCCAGCCACCTTTAAGATGGATGAGGTGAAGGGCTAAAAGGGTTAAGGTGTAGTTAATTTGGCGGACGGGGTTGCCAAAGGTGCAGGGATGGGAGGTAAAGGGGTGGGCAGATACGGCGAAGTACATACATGAGCGGATTTCAAACCCCAAGAATCCTCACGTTAAATATAGCTTTCTATTTACATATCACACACACAAGGACTCCAGTTATCGGTTATTTCGTCGTCAATATCGGTTACGTACTTTGTATTGAGGTTGGTGTGGTAAGACGCGCGAAATATCATTTGAGAACAACCGCCCCAAGAAACCCCAAGTCCTCACTCCCCTCTGTGGCCGGCTCGCCCTGCTGGAAGCCATTGGCCAGGAAGAGGCCAATCAGTCTTGCAGCCTCGATGCGCCGCTTCTGCCCGTCAGACGCACCTCCCAGGTAGTAGTAGAACCGGGTCCAAAAATGATCTCGGAGCTCCTGGTGATTAGGGTGGTAACGCCAAAAGTCCCCAGTTGTAGTTAAGGTCCCAAGCATGATCTCGAGCCCCCCTAACGACATCCCAAACGGACTAACCTCAGCGCCTCTCCAGTCGCAGATGCCCACGATCCTGCCCTTGGCTTTATTCACGTGGATGTTGTTCTCGAGGAGGTCGGTGTGGTTTGGCACAAGCGGCCAACCGTCGGCGAAGAGGTCCGGCAAGTGGGGGATGATCTCGTCAAGCGTTGAGTGAAAGCGCTTAGGAAGTCCCTTGCGCAGCTGCTGGAGTTGTGACAAGTACTTGCCAAATAGTTGGGTGGGATCTGGCCGTGTCATCTCGGCGGGCGTGTAATGATACGCCGAGGCGAAGAATCTGCGTTAGCCAGGTTAATTTACCTTTTCTCTGGCTCGGAAAGGAGGGGAGGAGTTGACAAGCCTTGCGTAGTCGTCTATGGTCGACTGCAGGAGGTAGCAGTTGTTGCTCTGTAGCTCGGACCGGGCCAGGTACATGCAGGTTCCCCCAATGTTGCTCATCACATAGACGCTGACCTGTCCAAGCTTGCCTCGGTACTCGTGATGTGGCACGAAGCCGTGGTAGGCCTTTTCAATACTTTGGAGCAAGTCCATGTCCAGAGTAGAACTTGGAACGCGGAACTGGACGACAACTTCCCCACCTTCAACAGTGTAACTGGTTCCGCCCTGGCATGCTGTTGCAGTAACAGGCTGGCCTGCTATTTGTCGGGCTTCTTCGTTGCATTGCAGCTGCGTGACAGAATCGTTCTCCTCAAAAAACCTCCGTATCTGGAACTGAGATAGCGCGGAAATATTTGGCGGCATTGCGTGGTAGGTTGCTGCGAATGTTGGATGCTACCGAGAAGGTTGAGGAGGTGGAGGCGTGTGAAAAAAAGACGGCAGCGGATGTGGGATGGGAGAATTCGGAGGTATAATTAAATAGTAAGTAGAGAGGCGATTGGTGGTAGCTGCCTGAGGCACATGCGGGATCGTGATATTTGGCTTGACATGCTCGCGTCCCTGCCTTCACGTAACCAATAAAGAGTCACATGTAACAGCAGAGACTTTGCGTTCGAACCAGATTAAGGTGTACACTTTTGAGCCTCTGGATAAGACTGCGGTGTTTCACGCGACAAAGGACTGGAGCGAGACACAAGTCAAGGGCATACACTCAAACCCCGCTGTCCCGGATCTCTATAATACGGATACCTCGCTGTCCCGTATGAAATGTTGTGAATTCCAAAAATTTCCACAGCAAAACTTGACTCGTTGTTCCGGATAACCCGCTGTACCGGACAGATTCTTTAGATTTTGGCCGTCCGGGATAACGGGGTGTGAGTGTATAGGCGTGGGGAGATTCGTTCTTAAATCGTGCTGAGAGGATGGGCATACTCAATGACGCTCAACTATCATCGAGGCAGCCCTCACGACTTCCCCAGCTCTTGCTCATGACCGGGATTGTTGCATTGAGAGCAGAGAGGCTTGGACGCTGGCTGAGCCACAAACCGTATCCTCAAACCAGCGTCTCCACAGCGGCGATAGAGTCTCCTCGTTGCGGGAGGGTGTGATAGTTTGGGGGCTATTTTAAGGCTACCAATAAGTTTCACAGCTCGGACGGCACATCGCAACCCTCTCATTTTGAGAAGGGGGCGATAGTGCAGGCCAGTTGTTTTGTCATGCCCAGGGAGGCCGCTTACCAACTCATCCTGCATGAATCAGCTTGTCCGAATATCCGAGAATCCTACACCGAGTCTGCCTTGTACAGCCAACTTTATGCACATATTGGCTCGTTTGCCCCTGTTGGTCTCATCCGCTTGGAGGCACTACTCTCTCCTAACCAACGATTTGATTCCTCTTGCCGCCCCAGCCGCATGACCCCCTTCCTCTCATATAAACCAATTATCAGACCACATTTTCGTGATGCCTAATCTGGACCCTGTATAAACGGCCTGATCGTGACTGCGGCCCCTTCTCGCCCGCCCTATGATCTCAATAAACATACTCTGCATCTGGTTCCAACAGAAGACATAACAAAAATAACAATTCAGAAAGCGAGGAAAAAGGGTCCTAGTCCCATTTCCAATGGTTTTCAATGGTCGGAACTCTGCCAGAAGACTTCGGCAACCGTCGGGCAGTTCACGATCGGCACGGGGCATTGTCCACGTCGGCAGAAGTCGTCTGACGGCCGGGCCTGCAACAACACTGCGCCGCCGCCAAGCCGGAGGAAGTGGCAGTGCTGAGCAAGCAGCTGCATCATGCGCAGGGATTCTCGTCAATGCAAAGCGTCACAGACTGGGGAGGCTATGGCGAGGCGTTCCGGCATCAGTCGAGGTTGAGTTGGAGAAGGTACATCGGCGGTACGGCCGGCCGTCTGGCCCGGGTTGCAGGGGCGGCCCGGCACCTTTCCTCTTCAGGCGACGCGCCTTACCCAAATGGGCCTGCAGCGACTCGACTTTTACGAAACAGTGAGTGAGGCTCTGTCAGGGGTGCGCTGGCGGTATGCGAGGTGGCCATGGTTAAGGACTAAAATTCCCTAGGTACTCGAGTACAATAGTCACGGTATTGTACAAGTAGTAGCCAAGGTTTGAGACAAGAAGGTATGGTGCAGTAGGCTACCAGCTACTAGAAGGGGTGAGGTGAATAAGGCGGGCACGGGAAGTTCCCGCCCCACATTTTGTATGAGACACTTTGCTTCCCGGAGGGTGTAGTGGAGGGGGGAACGACCCTGGACCCCCTCCCTTTTTCATTCTGGGTTTCAGATCACACACCAGTCCAACAAGAATTGATTGGACGCTCTATGCATTGCTATCATTACCGTACTAGTACAAGATAGTTCTTCCACCTCTTGTTCTGCCTCCTCCGGAGCGGAACATCTCATATCTACCCATCTATCTATCCGATCCCTACGCATTTCCCTGCCACCCGTCCCTGTTTTTTTCCTTTTTCTTCCGTCTCAGACACCAGGATGAAGCCCGGTCTCTAGTTACCCCCTCCCGTGGCTAAGACTCTTTTCCCTCCGCGGATGGTGTGAACTCTTCATTCACCCGTTCTACCCTCACTATTAGATTGGCCATCGGGCACGCGAGTAGGAGGCATACGGCATAGGGCGTGTGGCTTTGAGATACGTAGTGAGTAGGCACAGGGTGATGGCTTGTTCCTTTCACATTCTATGCTTAGAGGCACGGCTATGAACCTTTGGTTTTGTCGGTACCCATTGCCTTCAGGTATTGGATGTTTTGGATTCAGTTTAGTGCCGTTCCTTTCACACCCCAATCGGCATACGGTAGTATGTTTGTGTGGTTCACTCTCCATGCTCGTTGGTGTTGGGTATGGGGCATTGGTTTTAGTAGTTTGGATTGTTCTGGGTAGTTTGGATCATGCAGGATTACGTTGGATCAGGGTGTTTCTTTGGAGTTAGTTGTGATTTAGTTGGTTTTCGGAGCTGTTGGCTACTAGTATGCTGATATATATCCGCTGGTCCTTAGCTAGCATCTCCGTCAAGCTAGTTCACCACCCTTCAACGCCCGTTTGTGCCCAGAGCCTTGTATATTTGCACAAGCACTCTCCCCGCTTTATCCTTTAACTTAGTGCTCCCCTGGGGTTGCATCGCCCGCCCAACCACCGGTAGCTATGTTTATTACTTTCTCATGCCCACTATCTGCGCGGCTTCCCTTTGCAAAGTATGCTTATCCGGCTCTCATTAGTCCCGATACTCCCTCCCCATCTTCCCTGGACCTTCTCAGCCCTCTCCCTGAGATACAGTATAGAATCCGGGAGTAGCGGTGCGCTCGGAGGGGGAGCAAGTGCGGGGGGTGATAGCGGCTTTCGAACTTATTGCAAGTTGTAGGAGATAATGTGGTATACACCTTGAACTGCTATCAAACCAATCTGCAGGTGTATCTCTTTCCGATATCTCCTCTCCCAAAGCACAGCCACCGCCTCAGAAAGGCCACCCAACAGCTTGAGAACAAAATTCGACAGCAGCAGAGGTGGGGCGTAGCCGAGCACCATTACGCATCACCTGTCGCAATCACGGTCGGCCGAAATCCGGTGAATCTGCTAGGTAAAGCAAGTGGGCCGAGACGGTGGTCCGAGACGGCGGGCCGGACTTTGGTGTGAAAGGATTTCGGGGTAGTGCGCACGGTTCAGAATATTGAAACATTTGGTAGATCTGGGGCATCGAGGAGTGGTGGGATGTGATAGTGTAGGGAACCGGGTTCTCCGGGGGCTCGGAGCGGGGGGGGTGTTGTGATGTTTCGGAGGAATTTTTGCCCTGGCTGGTCCTCTCGAACAATCGCTCGCAGAATTAGAGATCTAAATAAAAGGGCAAAAATACTTTGGCAAGTGAGCAGTCTCCGACAAAACGGCAATCTCTCGAGCATAAAAAACAGGAACAAAAATAGGGCTAATCGAGAACCACAAGAGACTAAACAAGGGAAGAGTGGCAAGCCCCATGGTAGCTGCCGATCCCCGCCACCTAGTAAGGAGTTTGGAGCCCTACCCCGAGTTCCCCGCGGCCTACCCCCCATCGCTATAGCAAGACTAGATGGGCCAGGAGCTGCAGTTAGTCTTCACCCCATACCACCATCCAACGCCTTATGGACCTTGTAAGGGGCAGCGCACGCGACATCCGCCGCCACTCGCTAAATCCGCCGGCGCTCCTTGCTAGAAGACTACCGTACTCATGATCGGGGCAACCTCCTAGCCGACGGTAAGTCATGACGTTTGCGACAGGGGATGGGTGGGGAGCAGGGCAGACGTGGGACGTAACTACGGCGGAGGAGGAAGGAAAGATATCTAGCTGAAGTCACCGATAGCGCGCTTAATTACCTGAACAGAGTAAGTCGAGTAGTGGACCCTTTTTAGACCTCTTCCATCCCGGCCCTGAACAGGATACACAAGGTACTCATTCGACATGACGGCGCGGAACGGAAGGAATTCGGTTACTAAGCGACCTCTAGATACTGCGAATTCACCGCAGGGGCTGGAAAGCAGGGTACGAATATCAAGCGGCGAGTGGCGAAGAATGCGGTAGGAGAGGTCGGGACTGAATGTTTATGATAGAAAGCAAGCGCGCGGTGGGGGATACCGGGAGCTAGATATGAAGGGAAGAGTCGGGGGTCGAATGCGATATCGAAGGCTCAATGCGATAAGCAAGGTTGGGACTGGAAGCGGTATCAATGTCCCTAGTGCGCACGACTATATCATAGTGAATCCGAGGCCGGGAGCAGGGGTGGTCAGTATTTTTTTAACAAGTGAGGATGCAGGTGAACGTGCGCAACAAGAGAAGGCAGGTCGGGATATCATGGCTATTGATCCCTTTTTGAGAGGTCGTCGGCGCTGAAGTTTGCCAAAAGATTTTTTCCTTTCGCTCGGAACCCCCACGGTTTCCTCGGGAGGGAAGAATTTTTGACTCGAACGATTGACGAACTGACGGCCTCCTGGAAAGGGTCCCTCACGATCACTGTCGGTGTGTGGTTTGTTGTTTGGAAAATCTGGTGGTTGGATAAGCGCACCGTATCATACTTGGTCAAGTTTTCATAATTTGGCTCTGGGGGTTGACATACGGTACTGTAGGGAAAATTCTCTGGAGATAGCGATCGAGCGCGATGGAAGGGGTGGGACAACGGGTGGCTGATACGGAGGCTGATACGGAGGCTGGCTGCGAGATTTGGAAGCGCTCGCTGTTTACATAATCGGAGCAGGAACCTTGGTACGGTTAGCTCGGGACCCCGTGAGCGAAGGGCTTGGAGCCGCACAGGGTTCATTAGCCGCTTAATCGCGGTTTACTTGAGTACGGTACAAGTACTCGGGTACAAGGGTAAGTGCGGAGCGCTCCCATCGCCACGCTTGGCTCGTTTTTCGGTCCGGGTAACCACCCCCCTATTGCAAGATTCCAGCCTCGAGTGCTCTTTCTCCATGTACACCACCCCCTTAAAGAAACAACAACAACAACATGATATCTTTTAATCAGTCAGATAAGTGCTAAATTATGAATACAAGTAGTTGTAGAAGCAAACTGGCAATACCACATGCCACTGGGCTTGATTTTAGGCAGACAACAGTATAGTATAAATAAGGAGTTACCGAGTGCGCCAGACTTTTGTCCCCCTCCTATTGCCATCATGGGGTATCACTCTAGTTTCCTAATTTGTCCTGGTTCCCATACGGATTCCTTGCTCGTTTTGGAAGTAGCCCCCGACTAATGGCTACCCCCGAGTACTGTAGATACCGAGGGCAATGCCGATAACGCAACCGACCTAAGATAAATTTACCGATAGAACCAATGATGAATCATTCCGAAGCGACCGGAGCTACGCACCGCTGCTAAAACCCGACCACTGGAGTGCATGATATTAACCCTCATACATAATTACCTGTTCAATATTGTAGTACAATACACTTTTTCCTGGTAGATTTCCTATCAGAAAAACGCGCAAGAATCTGCTTACTGTGGTTCTGTTGGTAGAAGCATAGGGTACGGGTAGCTCACAGTGTTTCCGAAGGCAATCGTTGCCGGATAGTTTATCCGAGCCCCACCTCCTTAGCGTTTATCATAGTCTGCTGCACTGAATTCTCGAGTGTATGTTCCTTCCTTAGACAAACTCTTTTCACAATTCCTCTCTTTTCGCATCCTTCATTTCAAAACAAAAAGCTACAAAGAAATGATATCATGATTTCAGATACTCTCCCACCTTTTTTTACTCTGATATTTGTTGCCTCGAACGACTTATTCTATTGCCGGATTGTATGCAGTTGGGTAGACCAGGTTTTAGAAACGTTGAACCATACTTGCATAATACGGTATCGGCGGAGGCATTCGGACAAAGGGTGGGAAGGAGTATGCGCCGATAGCTCAGATGGAAACTTGGCACCCGGGAAAGCGCCCATAGATTAGGTAGAAACTTGGCACTCGAAAAAGCAACACATGGCTGGTTAGGCTTTCTTAGGTCGCATCTGTGAGGTGTGAGGTAGACTATACGAGGCCGCAGTGAGGCGACACCCTCAGCGAGGCCTGGGGATATTTGGCAGCAAAGGCGACCTGCGGTCAGCGACAGTGGAAAGCCAAGCTGCGCCGCGCCTCGCTGGGCTCACAAGGTCTAAACCAAATGTCCTCTCGGGCTAGGTCAACGGGCTTTGCTATTGGCGGGGCTCCCGAATGTTTCGGGAGCAGCATGCCGGTATTCTGGACCCGTATGCGACATTGCCTTACGAGTACGGTATCAAATTCCGTGCGGTAGACGCAAGGCGCACACTTGAGTCTTTCCAGAACGAGTACCGGTATTGGTTCCGATACAACCTGATTTAGCTGCCTAGAATTTCCGTGAATTTGCCTGTGAGAGTACGAGTACTGTAATCGGGCAGTTCATCCTGCCTAAAAACTGGAGAAAAACCATTTGTTCACCGCAGCCGAGAGAGATTTTCTAAAATGTGCTCCCCTAAGACGCGATTGGTGCGTGGTTGCCATGATCGCTGATTAGTTCACGGCGGCTTCTCCGCCGGTACTCGAGAGTAGAGGGAAATTGCAAGGCTGAGCCAGTGATGGCTGTCCACGGGAAAAATCTGTGGAGGCAAGCGTATATGCTGCAACACTTGTGTGTGCCCACAGAAATCATCTCCCGTAAGCTAATGGAAGCCGAGGAAGGATCAGTATGTCTCGCAGGAAACATTTTCCCAACTTTTGCGGACGCAACTGGGCATAATCCCCTTAGCTTGCGGCAAAGTGGGCTAGGGTCGGATACTATATCCAGCGCTGAGAAACCCACTGCTCACTCCCTATTACTGATAGTGAGTTGTACTCGTAACTCGGTCAGCGGCATGTCGAATGTATTCCACTCGGGAATGGTACTGTGCACTACTGTAGCTTCTCTTGCAAACACAACTTGAACACTAGCCTGTGTGTTCCACAGCGAAGAAGGAGCTGCAGCAAGTAAACTAAACCTACCCGATCCAAAACCTGGGCGAGGAAGAAAATTCGATCATTGCAAAAAATGCGAGCATGCAGGCTTACCCACTCGAATAATGGCTGCCTTGTAGTTGTGCCGATGGCTGCTGGGTATGCAGCTGCCGTTCTTGTGTATAAGCACAGGAATTTGGGAGGCCCCGCTCTTGGAGAACTTAAAAAAACATTCTCCGGAATACCCTAGATATCCTCTAGTTGCTGTATTCCTCCGCATCTTTCAATCAGCAGTCAAAAGAATAACTCAAGGGAGCCTGTAGCTCCAAGGCCTACTCACCTCAGATCGAACGCTAGTTTCTATCTATCCTCCACTGCGAAAAAATAGCAACCTATCTATCACGCACTTTTGCAATTCCCTTAAGCCAACAAAATTCGTGAGAAAAGAAATGGCAGAACCCTTCTCCTTGGCTGCCAGTGGCTTGACCCTCCTTCACCTTGGCGCGAAGGTTTACCACCTCTGCGATGACTACTGTCATGTGGTCAAGGAGAGCAAACAAGATTTCAAGAGATTAGGGGATGAGGTTAGAAGCATTGACCAACAGTTAAAGAAAATACAAAGCCTCGCTACACAAGGCGATGAGAACAACCCGCGATACCCTGAGCTCCTTGAATGGACAAAAAATGAAAGTTTAAAAGATTATAAGGCAGCGCTGGAGGAGCTGAAGAAGAGGTTAGATGTTCCGAAATGGAGGAAGTTCTTGAGGAAGTTGCTGTGGCCTTTTCACAAACCAAAAATGGAGCGTTACTTGAGCTTGGTTGAACAGCAAAGGTCGAAACTCCATTTATTGTTAACCACAGCTACAGCGTAGGTTATCCGTTCCTCTGTCCACTAAGAATCTAACTTCTCTACTGTGGTTTCGTTTTGGCGGGAAGGCTGACTAGTTGTTTAGGGAGACGGTAACTGGGGTGCTGCAAAGACTAGATGGTATGATACTTGGTCGAATTATCCCTAACCCTGCCAATTATGCCCCGCGCTAATATCAGATATTCCGAAAACCCCAGAGGGCAAATTTCATAAAGTACAGAAATGGCTCAACGCCGTGGATCCAGCCTCCAACTATTCCTCTGCACTAGCAGTTCGTGAAACAGGTACGGGGAATTGGCTGCTGGAGGGTTCTGAGTACAGAGATTGGAAGGAAGGCCGGGGAGGTGTTCTCTGGCTTCATGGTATACGTGAGTCTAGACATTTGTGAAACCCCCATGCTCCAAAGAATGTCACTTACATTGGTGTCTTATAGCTGGATGTGGGAAAAGTGTCCTGAGGTGCGAACCTAAACACGTATCCGGAGGTGCGATTTGATTGCTAACTCGTTCTTTAGTGCAACCGCTATTGAGGATGTCGAACATCTGTGCAAGGCGAAGGATGATCACGCATTAGCCTATTTCTATTTCACCTTCAGCGACTCCGAGAAGCAGAAACTCTGCAATATGCTTCTATCCCTGATTGGCCAACTTCCAAAAGAGCCTTCGGATAGGGGTTTGCCGAGTGAGGTTGTAGATCTATATAATAGAACTAGCGCAATCGGAAAGTCGGCAGATACCAACGCTCTAAAGGGTCTATTGTCGCAGGTTATAAAGCGTTTCAAGAAGACATTTATCATCTTAGACGCCGTGGACGAGGTTCCTAAGTCCGATCGGGGGGACCTCCTATCATGGCTCACCGAGCTCTCTGCTGATCACAATTCGGAAACGCTTTCCTTTCTCATTACCAGCCGCCCCGAAGCCGATATAGTGAGATCCCTGGAACCTGTTACCACATTTTCAATACCCCTGCAATCAAAAACCATTGATCCAGATATCAAGTTATACATACGAAACTCTCTAGCTAGTAGAGATGCGTTCCGAAAATTTACTGAAGAAATTAAGAGCGAGATAGAGGAAACACTCGTTACAGACTCACAGGGAATGTAAGTTACGATCAAATTTTGAAACTTCAACTTAGACTAATGTAAGGGTGGGCATGTTAAGGTTCCGATGGGTGGATTGTCTTTTACGAATTCTAGAAGATTGCATTGCACCAAAAGATGTGAGAGTTGCGTTGAAGAAACTCCCTAAAGACTTGGACTCCGTCTACTCCCGGATTCTTGAGAACATCCCTGAGGCACAGAGGGAATACATTCAGCGAGCGATGAATTGGCTCGCATTCTCGGCGGTGCCATTGACATTGGGCCAACTTGCGGAAGCTGTCCAGATCGAATACGATGTCAATAAATATGGCGAGGACTCGGAACCACTTTTTGATGTGGATTCCGTCATGAGTATTTGCCCAAGCATTATTTCCTTTATAGACGCCAGGGAAGATAAATCGCGCAGCCGGGAGGACCGCCGATTACGGCTAGCACATTTCTCGGTAAAGGAATACTTGGTCTCTGAGCGGGTAACCCAGGGCCCCAGTGCCTACTATCATATTTCGAAGGACAAATCCAATTTAATAATGGGGCATGCTTGTCTTAGCCGAATACTGCGACATAGTGTACAAGGGACTCAATACAAGATCTGGGTCGAGGAAACGTCATTTCTCTATCACAGTGCCTGCTATTGGTTTTGGTATTTTAAATTGACTGAGGATACGGCACCCCCTCCACTCTGCGATGCTGCGTTGGAAGTCCTCGAACTTGGCGGCGGGTGGCTAGATATATATGACCCCGATCAGGATTTCCGGGAGGCAGGCTATTGGTACCCTGGAGCAATCTACTATTCCTCCCTGCTTGATTTAGCGACGGCCTGTAAATTACTAGTTGATAGAAAGGGGGATCCAGTAAACGTGAATGCTCGGGGTGGCAGATATGGTAGCCCACTACAAGCAGCTGCAATAGAGGGGAACGGATCAGTTGTACAGCTTCTCCTCGACCGTGGCGCAGAGGTGAATTTACGGGGGGGCGAATGTGGCAATGCTCTACAAGCGGCTGCGCAAAGGGGGCATGAATCAGTCGTACGGCTTCTCCTTGAGCGTGGGGCCGAGGTGAATGTTCAGGGTGGTTCTTTTGGTAATGCGCTACAAGGCGCTACATATCGGGGGAATGAAACGGTTGTGCGGCTTCTCCTCGACCATGGGGCGGAGGTGAATGCGCATGGAGGCAATTTTGGCAATGCACTACAAGCAGCGGCAGCAGGGCGGCATGAATCAGTTTTGAAGCTTCTCCTCGAGCACGGGGCAGAGGTGAATGCTCAGGGTGGCCGTTTTGGCAATTCAATACAAGCAGCTGCGCGCCGGGGAAGCGAGTCTTTTGTGCGGCTTCTCCTCGATTGTGGAGCAGAGGTGAATGCTCAGGGTGGCTTTTTCGGAAATGCGCTGCAAGCAGCTTCA
>LN891041.1:146692-176087 GCA_900010015.1 Tuber aestivum
ATGGCAATTCACTGCAAGCAGCTGCAGTTGGGTGGAACGAATCGGTTGTGCGACTTCTCCTCGAGCATGGGGCAGAGGCGAATGCTCAGGGTGGCGTGTACGGCAATGCACTACAGGCAGCTGCGGCAGAGGGGTGTGAATCAATTGTGCAGCTTCTTCTTGAACACGGGGCAGAAGTGAATGCTCAGGGTGGCCAGTATGGCAATGCGTTGCAGGCAGCTGCATTTCAGGGAAGCGAAAAGAATGGATTGCTTCACCATCAGCATTGGGGAGATATTAATGCTGAGGGCGGCCAATACGTCAAAATTCTACAAGCACATGCAGATCAGGGGCACGAATCGGTCGTGAAGCTTCTCCTTGAGCATGGGGCAAAGGTGAATGCTCAAGGTGGCAAGTATGGCAATGCACTACAAGCAGCTGTGGTTTGGGCGAAGGAATCGGTTGCGCAGCTTCTCCTCGAGCGTGGGGCGGATGTAAATGCTCATGGTGGCCATTTCGGAAATGCACTACAAGCAGCTGAACAAATGTGTCATGCATCGGTTGTGCAGTTACTCCTCACACACGGGGCATCCCCCAATGCTATGATTCGGCAGCACAGCACAAGCAGCACAAGGTGCAAGGAGACTTTCACTGGTTCAACTTCCTAATATTCTGTTCCTAAAGCCGCAACCAATTCTGGAAGCTGTCCTTTTCCTTTCCCATGTTTGCCCACCCTTTCCCCAACTAGTATCCCGTCATTATTACAGGATAACCCAACCTCCGCCTACGCATTCTGAATTCCTGGTAGTCCACTAGCCCGCGGCTACGCTCTCTTACTCACCCTGAACAAACAACTACTCATTTCCTGAATCTTATCGACCCTTTTGCCACCAACTACCCTCGAAGACTTCCACCACTTTCTCCGAAACTTCAAATCACCCCATGGGGAGTTCACTCGAATATACACCCCGGTTATACATACTGGAAATTGCGAGGTGCTACTCGGCATGCTCGGTCGCGGGAATCTGCGGGAGTCTTGGAGAAGTACATCCGCCGGAAGGATGGCGGAAAGACTGAAAGGAAGGTACGAAGGAAAACGGAAAGGCAATGAGGAGGGCCGGAGGCTGGGTAGCCAAAGTTTGTCTTTTCTCCTTTAGCTTTTCTTGTTTGCTAATATGTGGGAGACGTATCTGGAAGGATGGGGGGTTAGGACTTTGCCGTCTTTTGTGTCGTTGATATATACTCCTGTCTTTACCGTTAGTTAGAGAGTGTGCGATAGTGAGAGAGGCTGGCGAAGTGAAGCATTTTCTCCCCCTCGTTGGGTTGTGCGATCCTTTCACGTGAGTGATCTTGGCGTCTCGTTTCACAGCCCATCACTCGTTTAGTGAAATTAGTTTCGTTGCGCCGTTGCCTCGTACCGCCGGCCGCATCCCTGTTCGTTCGCCGTTCGTTCGTTTTCGATATTGTGATAGCTCGTGCCGATCCGACGTTGAGAGCTACAACCCGCGCTGCGCATCCAGCCTCTCCAAACTCGCTACCGCTCGATATCATTTATCCTGCACCTGGTCCCACACACCAAATACTCTGCATTGCGAGGGCCGTCGGCGCACACTGAATGTCCTAATTTGTCACCCCCTGCACCAATTGACTCTTATTCGACCCAATCTCTTTGTATTATTGCTACCCTATTTTGAGATGAAAATTTAATGCATCTCAGATTCTATAATCTGGGGTTTGGGCATGCATCCACACTTAATGTTAGTGTGAATCTGTTAAGTGACGTTGATAGAAGGAGTAACTTGAAGAGAATTGCTCCGGAGGCGGCGGGAAGAGGTGAGAGCAAGATGGGAGAGGAGGCAATTGTCAAGCTGGCTTTCCCGTTTATTTATTAGCTATAAGGTCTAATCACTGGAGCTCCTTCTTTTTCCCATATATCCTCATCCGCCCCCTCTTTCTTTCTTTTTCCAGGTCGGATAGTGGGGTGGCTACAGGTTTGTGAAGGGCCCTTGTTGAGGAAGAAGTGTCTTCGCTCCCTGTAGCTGGATAGTTTATGGTCTAGTTTTCTGTGTTCTTTATTTTCTTCTACCGGATGTATCACGCTACCGACACCCTATCAATACATCAGCCATTGGGACTGGCCCAAGATTGTGAGAGTATATAGAATCTTCTATCGTGGTACAGTACTGTATCGAGCCACCTCTACACTCAAATTAATAATAGGTATGAATTGATCAGAAGCAAGCCTTGCGATTAGCCAACAAGGGTAGAGGATGAGAGGACTCAACCAGGTCCAAGGAGGAAGAAACCCTGGCCCGGTGAGGCTCGACCCAACAATCCACAGCCCGGGCTGACCTAGGGAATCTTATAAATCTTTATGTGAAACGAACTAAGCGAGATATGGGGGGCTAAAGCAAGGCGAACGGAGCATGGCCCATTATTTTGTCCGCTATATAGTACTAGACCAAGGAGGATACACATTCAAATGGAAACTTAGGAATGAGCGGAGGAAGTTCAACTCCGTTCCTATCCAGTATATATTCTATATGAAGTACTCCCGTATATTCGCCTTTTTTAGCTGCCAGCGTTAATTCACTGGGCCCCTGAATTGAGCACAGTCTTCGGTTCGTGTGTCCTGGTTCCCACCATTGCTCTTCAGCAGTAGAACAAATAGTAATCAGGGGTTCGCTACTTTCTAGATTAAAGAGTTACAGGGCACCAGATATAACCAACATCCCATCAGGGGACTTGAGTTGTCCTATACCCATGTGGGTGTGAGCGGATTCCTTCACCTTCGATCTCCATTTGGGTTAAATTCTTGAGCCCTGTCTCATTGGGGTCTGGAGGACCCCCAAGGCCGGATTCCAAATGTTGAAAATCCAGAAGTTAGCTTCAGTCAGGTAGGGCGGGGGCGGACATGAGAGAGTAGTACGGGAATTGGAGAGGAAGAGCACATAGAGGTAGTTAATTGATCGGATTATACGAGAGCTAATTTTACATCATCTATTTGCCCTAATTTCACGGACTAGGGAAGGAACCAATGGTGGCAGCAGAGTCAAAGAAAGCGAGATTCCTACAATACCGGGAGGGGGGAGGTTTGGTTTGAGTCCGTTATAATATCTTGAATTTTGAGCAGGTTGAGAGCGAGTAATAGTAGTAACCAGTGGTAGTTCATCTACGAGGACATTTCTTATGATCAATCAATGAGCGACTCTATAGTGAATACCTGGGCTGCTAAATCATATTTTATCCTCTCCCTCTATCGCAGAGATGGTTCCCAACATAGCTCAAAAGAGCTAGCTTCAAGTAAAAAGTAGCAGTGTTTCATCCCGGGACACACTAGCCAATGTCCCAGCCAAGTGGTATCATAGAACTAAGGAGAAATGATTCCAAGATACGAGGCCTAGGTCTTCCAATATATCGAGTCTTGGCTTGGTCGATCTCACTTCCTCAGGTATCATAGGGCGGAAGATTAGTACTAGGTTTGGCCAGGTCCTGGGGTCTAAAACTGGGGCTACTCAGACAACCCGAAAAAATCCCAAAACTCAGCCCTGTGTTCTCTGAGGTTACCGCTGTTGGAATTAAAACAATACCCATGCCCAAGAGAATGGGACGGTATATTTTCTGGATGGAAAATGGTTGAAAAGGTGTAAATTAGGGGATTCCGAGAGGCGCCAGCAATAAGCTTCCACCCCAAAAGCAGTCTTGGAACATCACTCATTATGAATCTTTAAATTTTCAATCCACGGATCAAGGATAAACCCCCTTACTCCTCCTACTCCCGTGATCAAGGATCTCGCTCCGTCCATCCTAAATTACTGAGATGATGTCCCCTCAAGTACCAGTAGTCTTCACTCCCAGCGGCCATCTGTCCTGTGAACCAGTTGGGCCATTCTAAATTTCCAGGTTCGCTGGTTTGTCGGATAGAGCTTCAATAAACTCCACTTATCCCCCGAGTACTCATCTGGAATATAGCTAGTTAAACCCGCCAGCCCAGGCGCCTGCAGACTGAAACAAAAACTAAGGCAAAAGACTCATAGGTCCCGGTCAGGCAGCCCCGGCCCTTGCTTGTAGTTTCAGAGGATCGCATCTTCTAGCTCCGTTCTCGCCAATCTCCTATAAGGCAAACCACTAACTCTTGCCTAGTGATGGGCACAATCATGATCGAGCAGGTCATAGGTGTTCTGCTCGAGCATAATCTGGTTGAGAGGACCCCATGATTGAATGATCAAGCAAATTGGGAGACCCTGATCGAGTGATCGAGCAGTGATCGAGAATACTTGAGTCTAGCTGATCATCATTTCCTTTTTCATGTAAAAATATTGCCTTCAACCCAGTGCTCTGATGGAACACTTTGCAAGAGTGTTAGTCAAAGGCTATCCATGAGCCATTAAAGCAATATTTGGTAGCTGTTGTCGGTGGAATTCCAACCACTGGATAATATTGTCACAAACTGTGACTAAGCAAGGCAGATTTCACATAGCTCGGAATTCCGAGCTATAGGTATGTTGGAATTTCACATGACGCACACTAGTGCGCCATAGGTTATTATGTTTACCTGTTCGTG
Organism: Tuber aestivum; assembly: GCA_900010015.1. Lineage (NCBI taxonomy): Eukaryota > Fungi > Ascomycota > Pezizomycetes > Pezizales > Tuberaceae > Tuber > Tuber aestivum. The sequence goes on from LN891041.1 coordinate 151,236, forward strand.
ACTCACATTTGTGAGTCACACGATGTTATGATTTTCGTACATGACTCAAATTATGAGTCATGGGTTTCACTCAGGTGACGTGAGTTGCACACCTGACTTGGTTATTATGTTTTGATTGGTTTTAGGTATGTTGCGCAGCGACTCATAGGAGTCAGCTGAGGGATTTCGCATGACTCATAGTTATGAGTCACAAGGTTCGCGTGACGCATAAATATGAGTCACGCTAGGTGAAGAGCTACTATATAAAGGGTCACTAGGACCCCTAGTATTAGCTCTTCACACGTTCTTCTTGTTTATTTCCTACTTTTACATTTTATACAAATAAAACCTACCTTTACACTCTTTAACCTTTATATTACCTTAAACGAGAAAAGTATTTCTCGTCTCACAAACTATGCCTAAGTCCTAGAAGAGGACTTAAGAAGATCGAGAGGAGTAGGCGCGATACGGTAGAAGTCAAAGGACTTAACTATCACAGTCGCGTAGGCATAGGCCTAAGAACTATTACCTCGCCTCAAGAAAGAATCTTTACCTGTCGCATTACTCACCCGCTAGGTAGGATTCTTAACATTAGAATGTGTCTTCACCGTGACACTTAACGATTACACAATGGATCCATTCAACAGAGATTACGAGGAAGACATAGACGTCCAAGATGACAGTCTAGGATTAGGAAGCTTGGAAGAAACATTAAGCGAAGCCAGTCGACACTCAGCAAGATTGACAAGCCCGGTTACCCCCGAACAAGTTACTCCTCCGAACGAAGAAGATCCACCTGAAACACCAAAACCTGAAAGAATGTCAGGACCAGCACCACCTCAGATGATTCCAAGAGATGAAGTGGAACAAATGATACGAGAAGCTATAAGAGGAACTGGGCAACAACCTAAAGTCAAGACCCCACCATGATACAATGGGGAAAGAAGCAAGCTACGAGGATTTATGGTCCAACTCTTGACCTATTTCGACGCAGTTGGATGGACGCAGGGAAACGATCAAGACAAAATACGATACACTCGGACACTACTAGAAGGACAAGTCCTAAAATGGATAACCCCCATCGTGGTCAGCAACGCTGCACCCTGGACGGACTGGGCCACCTTCAAAAATATATTCGAAGCCCAATTCAGATACCTAGAATTGAGCCAATCGGCCAGAAACAAATTGGAAGAAATTGGCTAAGGAGCAAAAAATGTCACTGATTACTGGTACGAGTTCCGACTACTCCAATACGACGCGGCTTGCGATGAGGCCTCCGCTATGAGGTGGTTCATGAAAGGCTTGAGAAAGACCTATCAAGACGCCTGGAGATTCAGCGAAGAAAGATTTACCACAACCGAAGCGATGGCCCACTAGGCCATTCGAAAAGGAATCCAGTTCGGACAACTGGACTGGATTCAAAGGAACAAGTCTAATACGACACAAGGCAACAATACAAATACAAGAACCCAAGGTGCACCCAGGAACCAGAATGGAACGTATCGAACCACCACCCAAGGAGGTGACGCCATGGACTTGGATGCAACTAGAAGGAAACCTTTACTCAACCTTCCGAAGGACGAGTACCTTCGACGATGAAACAATAATCTATGCCTAAGATGTGGCATAGGAGGACATATGATCAAGGATTACAGACGACCGGCCAATCCAACCCCAAATCAAGGAAGAAATCAGCAAAACATGAGGACGAATCCTAGGTTCCAACCACGCAGCAACCTAAAGGAAATCGAAATTGAAGACGAATATGAAACGGTGGCAAAAGACGAAGGTCCCCAGCAATAGATGGTCTGAGGGACCCTCCGAAAGACAAATCCATCATGACGGCCAACAACTATACTCTTTTAAGCGCAAATACGAAAGACAACGACAATAATCACATCATGATCAAAACAAAAATATATAGTGACAAAAAACAAGAAACCACGATACACGCAATGCTTGACTCAGGAGCCACAGAAGACTTCATCAACAAAGAAGTCTGTAAGAAATATCAGCTAAAAACCAAGAAAGCAAAAAAGGAAAGACAGATTTACCTCGCAGATGGAAAACATAGTGACATGAGACCTATAACCCATACCGCGCAAGTACCTATGGAAATTGGAAACCACAGGGAAGTGGCTACCTTCCAAGTGGCAAATCTACAACACCATGAGATAATTCTCAGAATGCCATGGCTAAGACAACATAATCCCAGCCTAAATTGGGAAGAAGAAAAGGTTACGTTTACCTGCGAACGATGTACGACATGGTGTCTCAACAGTTTGCCGGTAATATATGCAACTCCAGAAGAAGAAGCAAACCAAACAAACCTAGAGGCAAAATTCAGTCAAGTTCAAACAACGGATCAAAGGATCAAAGTTCGGAGATTACACCATGAGGCTAAAATACCCACAAGAGGATCTGAGAAGGCAGCAGGACACGACCTGTATGCCAATAAAGAAGTTACGATACCAGCCAAAGGGTAGGTAATCATTACCACGGGAATAGCTATAGAACTACCTCAAGGCACCTATGGGCGCATAGCACCACGCAGCGGTCTCGCAGTCAAACATCGACTTACCACCAACGCAGGAGTAATAGACGTCGACTATACAGGTGAACTGAAAGCGGTCATGGTCAACCAAGGGAACCAAGATCATAAGGTGGAAAAAGGTAACAAGATTGCTCAGCTGATCATGGAAAAGATCAATGAACAAGAATTCCAAGAGATGACGAGCCTAGGAGAAACCACCAGAGGAACCAAAAGGTTCGGAAGTACGGACAACCAAGGTCCAACCAAGAAGGAACAACCGAAGGTCGAAATCAATCGGATATCGGCACTAGCGTTCAATAAGTTTTAGCGCAGAGGAGACATGGCAGGAATCCTTAAGTGGGATACCCAAGAAGAAAAAATCAGTCTGGCCAAAATCAACATCAGTACAGAACTGGCCATAAGAAATCGAACTCAAGCAAAAGAAGAAAGACTGGATCAAATAATACCAAAAGAGTATCACCAGCACCTGGACTTATTCCAAGAAAAAGAATCTACCAAGTTACTACCTCACAGACACGAGGTGGACCTAGTAATCGATCTGGAAGGAAGCACCGATGGATTACCCAAGAAAAGGATATACCCATTAGGAGAAACTGAACTCGGAGAACTGAGAAAATATATTCAGCAAAACCTGGAACGAGGATGGATCAAACAATCTTACACCAATGGAGGATCACCTAGTATCCTGTTCATCAAGAAAAAGGATGGGAAGTTAAGACTATGCATCGACTACCGAGCACTCAACGGCATGACCAAGAAGGATCAATACCCCCTACCTCTAATTGGCGAAGCACTGGATCAACTAGTGTCAGCCAAATACTTCACCAAATTAGACATACAGGACGCCTACCACAATGTCAGGATAAGAAAAGGAGATGAATGGAAAACAACTTTCACCACGAAATATGGGAATTACCAATATCTCGTGATGCCCTATGGGCTAACCAACGCACCAGCTTCTTTCCAACGATGGATCAACAATGTGCTCCATAAGTACCTGGATATATGCTATATCGTCTACCTGGACGATGTGCTCATATACTCCAAAGACATGACACAACACAAAAAGGATGTCAGCAACATTATGGCAGACATCAAAGCATCGGGAATGAGATGCAAACCTAGCAAATGCGAATTCCACAAAAAGGAGACGGAATACCTAGGATTCATCATCAACGGAGAAGGGGTATAAATGGACCCAGTTAAGATCAAAGCAATATGGGAATGGGAATACCCAAAAAACAAAACGGATATCCAATGTTTTATGGGATTCTGCAATTTCTACCGAAGGTTTATATAAGGATTTAGCAGAATGGCTAAACCACTATAAAACCTAACCAAAAAGGATACCAAATGGGATTGGGGACCCAAGGAAAAGGAGCCCTTTGACGAATTAAGGATCAAGATCACCCAAGGACCAATTTTGGTGCATTTCAATCCAGAAAGAGAAACCATGATAGAAACAGACACCTCCAAATATGTATGCTCAGGCATACTATCTCAGAAATACGAAGACGGCAAATGAAGACCAGTGGCGTTCCGATCCAAGACAATGACACCGGCGGAATGCAACTATGATGTCCACGATAAAGAACTATTAGCAATAGTTCAGGCTTTGAAAGAATGGAGAAGATACACTTAAAACAATAATGCATCAGTCAAAATCCTCACAGACTACAAAAACTTAGTACCCTTCATGACCATGAAGGAGCTAAATGGACAACAAATAAGATGGATGAAAAAACTCAGCACTTACAACTTCAAAATCGAATACTGTCTAGGAAAAGAAGGAGGAAAATCAGATGCATTGACTCGAAGGTCAAACGACAAACCAAATACACCAGAAGATGAGAGGATCAAACAAAGACGACAAATACTATTACCAAAGGAAAAGTATTTCCAAATGGAAGAAGAAGATAGTGGATACGAGTCGCTACACGAAATCAATACAAAAACGACATTGGAAGAAGATATCATGAAGGAAAGTCGGCAAAACGAAGAATGTCAAAAGATAAAAAAGGAACTGGAGGCCGGTATGAAGGAAATCAAAGGTATAGCCCTAGGACTATGTGAATGGAAGGATGAACACTTATAGTATGATGGGAAAATCTGAATACCGGAGAAAGAAGAACTATGCACAGAAATCATATGACACCATCACGGCCCCCCATACGCGGGACATGGAGGAACAGCCAAAACTACCGAGTTCATCAACCGACGATACTATTGGCCCAAGATAAGGGAAGACATCAAACGATACGCCGTAGAAAACTGCGACCCATGTCAACAAACTAAAGTGGTCTGACATGCACCTTACGGATTACTCAAATCAAATGAAGCCCCAGGAAAACCATGGAAATCAATATCACTTGACTTCATTACGGACTTACCAAAATCAAACTATCAAAACACCATTCTAGTAGTGGTTGATCGTCTGACCAAAATCAGTCACTTTATACCCTGCAGAACGGATATGACAGCAATACAATTTGCGAACATATTTCTAAAAGAAATATATCGACTGCATGGACTACCAGAGGACATCATTAGTGATAGAGGATCACTATTCACATTAGAGATATGGAAAGAGATAACAGAAAAACTGGGAATCGAACGACGCATGAGCACCGCATTCCACCCTCAAACGGATGGACAAACAGAACGGATAAATGGCATATTGGAACAATATCTACGAGACTACGTCAATTACCAGCAAGACGATTGGTACGAATGGCTACCTATTGCTGAATTCGCCTACAACAACGGAAAACAAGAAACTATCAAGACAACCCTCTTCTTTGCAAACTACGGCCTGCATCCAGAACACGAAACAATAGGTCACATGCTCCAAGGAAAGATAACGGACAAAAAAGATATGAGTCAACTACATAACATATTATGAACAGAAATGGTCATGGCACAATTATGACAGAAGGAAGAATACGATCGCCACCAAAAACCCGATCCAAACCTAAAGTCAGGAGATATGGTTTGGTTGCTATCACGCAACATCAAAACCACATGACCAACGAAGAAATTAGATTACAAGAAAATAGGACCATTCAAAATCTTGGCAAAGATAGGAAGCCGCACTTATAAGCTCGACCTTCTACCCACGATGAGGATACACAACACCTTCCAGATCAGCCTCCTCGAACCCTATCAAAACAATCCCCTACAATCTCAAGAAAAACCCCCACTACCGCCTATCGAAATAGACGGTGAATTGGAATATGAACTCAAAGAAATCGTCGACTCTTCAGTACACTATGGTCGCTTGCAATACAGAGCAAAGTGGACGGGATACTCTCCTGAACACGATAAGACCTGGTATCCAGCCAAAAACTTCGAACACGCACAAAATGCAGTCTATGTTAAGAATCCTACCCGAGTGGGGTGCGACAGGTAACGGTTCTTAACTCGTAGCGAGGAGATAGTTCTCAGGCCTTTGCCTACGCGATAATGATAGCTAAGTCCTTATGACTTCTATCCTATCGCGCCTATTCCTCTAATCTTCTCAAGTCCTCGTCTAGGACTTAATTACTCGACGTGGGAGGAGAAATAGTTTTCTCTCGTGGGAGGAAAGACAATTCTTGGGTTTCGTAAGATAAATCTTAAAGAGCGTAAAGGTAGGTTTTATTGATAACTTATATGTAGGAAATAAACAAGAAGAACGTGTGAAGAGCTAATACTAGGGGTCCTAGTGACCCTTTATATAGTAGCTCTTCACCTAGCGTGACTCATACTTATGCGTCACGCGAACCTTGTGACTCATAACTATGAGTCATGCGAAATCCCTCAGCTGACTCCTATGAGTCGCTGCGCAACATACCTAACCAATCAAAACATAATAACCAAGTCAGGTGCGCAACTCGCGTCACCTGAGTGAAACCCATGACTCATAATCTGGGTCATGTGCGAAAATCATAACATCGTGTGACTCACAAGCGTGAGTCATGAACAGGTAAACATAATAACCTATGGCGCACTAATGTGTGTCATGTGAAATCCCTACATACCTATATCTTGTGATTCCGAGCTATGTGAAATCTGCCTTGCTTAGTCACAGTTTGTGACAGTCTAACAATTCCACGAACAATACCCACATAAACTAACAGCCGACAGTCGAGGACGTACCCGAATTAGGGCGTGTCACACCCACATTGTACCGTATGGACTCCCACTATTGGGAACACCCCAAGATGGAATACCAACAATTGCTGATACCATCAGCGCTACGGAACGTTCCGGAACATGACGTGTTCAAACACATTACACCAATGAGCCCGGGGTATCGAACCCCAACACCAGTCAAGGAAGAACCTACAGACGAAGACTGGGTAAATCTGGTGGATTTACCCCTATCGAGAACCCCTACACAGGAAAGGAAACACGCGAACCTGTCATGGACAGGATGCTACAACGATGAGTGCCAAGTGCACAAAAGCAAGAAGGAAGGCTCGGGGTATTAGCCTAGGGAAGTGAACTGATGGCCACCCAAGACTTCACCCCTCGAATCACCCGCGAGATCCCCGACACCAGAGCCAGTGGCTCTGGTACAATACATCAAACTGACTCCGAGGACAGAGTCGAAGAGGAGGGGGGCGAAAAAACAAAAATGGGTAAAACCCAGGAAGACGAGGCACGTCTCCTGGGAGGAAGAGATGGAAGAAGCTACGCCGAGGTTGCCGCAGGCAGGGGACCAACAGGCGGTGATAACAGAACTGGAAAAGGACCTTTGAATAATGCAAGTGTTGTTGGAGGCAATGAAGAGAGGAACCAAGTTGAGGGTAAGCCAACTCGAGAAAGAACTGGCAAGGGAGAGGGGAGCAAGGGAGGCCTTGGAAAGGGAGTTGGAGAGCCAGGCGGAAGAGGCTTGGAGACATTTGGATAGGACAGCAAGAGCGGTCTGAAGGATTAATCGCAGCTACTACCACGGGGAAAAGAGCTGGAGGGACCATCAAGGGGGATGGAGACGTGAATAAAGCCCGATGGGACTCGGGCTGAAGGAGAGGGGAGCTAATGTCACAAACTGTGACTAAGCAAGGCAGATTTCACATAGCTCGGAATTCCGAGCTATAGGTATGTTGGGATTTCACATGACGCACACTAGTGCGCCATAGGTTATTATGTTTACCTGTTCGTGACTCACATTTGTGAGTCACATAATGTTATGATTTTCGTACATGACTCAAATTATGAGTCATAGGTTTCACTCAGGTGACGTGAGTTGCACACCTGACTTGGTTATTATGTTTTGATTGGTTTTAGGTATGTTGCGCAGCGACTCATAGGAGTCAGCTGAGGGATTTCGCATGACTCATAGTTATGAGTCACAAGGTTCGCGTGACGCATAAATATGAGTCACGCTAGGTGAAGAGCTACTATATAAAGGGTCACTAGGACCCCTAGTATTAGCTCTTCACACGTTCTTCTTGTTTATTTCCTACTTTTACATTTTATACAAATAAAACCTACCTTTACACTCTTTAACATTTATATTACCTTAAACGAGAAAACTATTTCTCATCCCACGAACTATGCCTAAGTCCTAGAAGAGGACTTAAGAAGATCGAGAGGAGTAGGCGCGATACGGTAGAAGTCAAAGGACTTAACTATCAACATCGCGTAGGCATAGGCCTAAGAACTATTACCTTGCCTCAAGAAAGAATCGTTACCTGTCGCATTACTCACCCACCAGGTAGGATTCTTAACAAATATCTATATTCCAGTCTACTCCCGGCTCGTGGAAGTGGATATCAACTTGGGCTTTCATGAGATCATTGTCTAGAGCAAGGGCATTTTAGACAAGTGAATTGGTGGGTCAGGCGTGTTGGGGGTTCGGTGGTGGGGTGCATTATCAGGGGCATGATATTGAATGTGTGGTGCAGACAATGATTATATTAATAGATATCGTGTCATTTCCAGGACAGATATATGTATACTTATTGATAGAGTCATCAATCATGATCAATCATGATCAAACATGGTCGAGCAGTACCCCTACTCGAGCAACTCGAGCAGATCATGAGGGTCCTGCTCGAGCATAATCTGATTGAGTAACCCTTATGATCGAGGGTGATCAAGCATGACCTGCTCGAGCAAAACTTGATCATGATCTGATTGTGGCCATCACTACTCTTGCCTACCCACCGAATATCACAAAACCACATACCTGGTAACCACATCTCCTAATTGCATGTTAGCCAGGAAATTGAAACCCTCGGTGAGGGCGTAAGTGCCACTAGCCCTTTTTACTGAATCGGAAGTATCATCATAAAAGCGCATTGCGTATCGATATGAAGACTACCGCAAACCACAAGGGAACGTACTGTAATACAAAGCCCGGTTCTGCTATTCCTCATAGTCCCCGGTCTCCCCAGTGGCCTCTCTGGTCCGGCCATAACTTACAACGACTTCCGATTTTGATGATCCGTTGTCCATTGCGACTCCACGGGACTTTCTTCTCCAGGTTTTCAGGGGATCCCCCTTTTATAATGGTTATTGAGGCATTGAATTTTCCTGCCCATTCTATCCAGGATTAGCGGATCATTTACACGGAATTGTTACTGGATTATTGCCACCCAAACCACTCACTCGCGATAGTGGCCGGTAGGCCCGTCCGTCTGTTATGTCAAATCACCAGTTGGTATGTATCTTGGGTGGTCGCTCCGTCCGGCTATGTGGACGATTAAGTTACTGAGGAATTTTCTTGGCCCACACAAAACTGGCGGGAGGATAAGGGAAAGCAGCACCATTTCAGGACAAAGGGTTAACAATTACTATCTGCTTGGGGCTTCCCAAATCAAAGCCGTGTTCAAAGTTCCTTTTGGCTCAAAGCAGGTGATTAAAGCCGGCTTTCCCTTCTTCATCCAAGATAGTTCTCTATGTTTCATAAGTAAAACTCTGGAATTCGATCTGGAAAGAAAACCCGACTTTTCGGAGATATGAGCCCCTGTATACTACCCTAGCGTACTACGAAGTGTCCGGGGATCTCTAGAGAACATAAATAGCGCTGCCTTATAAGAAGTATAATAGAGCGGGGTCACAACCCTACAGAGGAATCCTAGTATAGGTACGGCCAGAAGCACCACCCCTGCTACGATTCTCTCGCTGTGCTGTAAAAATTTTACCGTCTCGACATGATATGCACCGTTGTTTCTACTTTTTTCGCTATCGTATTGGTCACCGCCAAGGGGGTGACGCAGGGTCTGATGATTTTGACCCTTTCTCTGGTGCTTGCACCCTGCGTGCACGATCATTTTCAACTTTACGATCGAGACGGTCCGCCCCCCTCCTACGACATCCTATCCCACCCGCCAAGTTTTATTTCTTCCTTATCCGTCTAATATGTCCCGAAGACTGCTATTTCAGTCTGAATCTATTCTTTCCCGGTAAGCCTATTTTCCTGCCAAAGCTCCGTGGACTTGTTACCACAGGGATGCAATATGTGCCTAAAGGTACACCAACTCTCTCACAGCACTGTCAGACCTCTATATACCAGAGGTCAGGTTCCAGGCGGCATTGCCACGGAGAAGGGATTAAGAAAGACAAGTTTGGTTCGTGCCCTGCCAAACATGGCTTATCAATACATATTACAGCTCTTAAAGAGAGAAGGGAGAGAGGTACAAAAGTATATATGTCCGCTCTTTCTTCCAATTGACTACATGGTTGGGCGGGATCGGGTGATGTTGAAAAAGCACAGTGGCATCTCGATCACTTTTAACAATACAAAACCCTCGTCACCTCCAAATTCACGGTAAAACTTGACCCCCGGGTTGGCCCCCTCCCGTTTTTTATGGCGCTCCGGGAAACCCCCTCCTTATTTTTATCGGGATTTGACCCACTAAACCCAATTTTTGGATAGGTTACTGAGCAGATGTATTTGAAGAAAGGAGACAACCTACTTGCAAGGAGTGGCCATGGCTGGAGGACTGACAGCTCCCAACATTAGAGCTCCGTAGTACATTGTAGGACAGTTATTCATTGGTCCAAGACTTTGATGTCTAGTGCCAGGGGCGATGGGGAGAAAGAGTAACCTGAGGTGTGGGGCTACATGGGTGTTCCCGCCAGGAAATACTTCTGGAAGCGTTGACATGTCCCTGTACGAGTATATTTATTGAGGGCCCATGGGCGTGGGGTTCCGGTACTACCGGTAATCCTTCCAATATTACCACTCTCCGGGCTGCTTCCCAGACCCCCAAGAATGCGTTGCTCAGTTCCTAGATCCTGAACGTCAAGTTAGCACGCTTCAGCCGTGGGAGAGTGTCAGACTTTCACCAAGGTTGGTAGGGACGCCGCATGTGCCGTGATACCGGAACCGGATTTAGGACATTAAGGTAGGAAGGGTGGGCTAGCCACTACTCTCCTGACCATGTATGACTCCTGCCTATCTCCCGGGCCGCCAAATCAAAGCCGTTAATGATTCTGAGAAGGGGCTTTACTGTAGAGAGTTGGCCAAGATGTGGGGGGCTCGATCAAGAATGTCACTCCCGTACACCCGGGCCCGTCAGCAGTGCTGGCTACTTAACGTTTGAGGGGAAAAAATAGCTATGTTTAACTCCTAATGTCGGCGACCTCACGCTAATGGTATGATACAGATCTGTTATAATAATTTTAATCCCCCCCGAAAGCCTGATGGAATAGGTAAAGTAAGACAGATGGAGGGAAATTTCCAGAGTATTGTTACCGTTCGCCAATAATGGGAGATGATATATTATCGCAATGCGCCCCCACACTTTTGTTCCCTCTGCGTATGCGGAGAATTTTTTATTCATCCTGTCCTGTCAGCCCCCACACCACCGGCCATCTACCATGCTTCCTACTTCCCCTATGCCCTCAGTCCCCCCGGCTTCCCTTTGTAATGTACCTCGCGTTCCTCCAATTCCCCCCTAATTTCCACTAGGCCTTCTCGTCCCCACTCGAGTACCTACAGCAGCCGGTGGTAGCGCCACAGTATTAGAAGCAAGTATGGAGAGTAATAGCTTTGAAATCTACAGTAAATAGCAAGGCGTGGTGAGGTCTATATCACAAATTTCCACTGATCCAGTCTATTTTCCCTTCAGTAATGCCCCTAGCCCCCTACGGGCACAACCTTTCTCCGCCTCGAACCCACGGCCCAGCAGCCAGAGAGCCAAATCCTACACAAACAAGAGCACGGTTCGGTCGAACATTGTTACACCCCGCCTATCACTACCCCGGATGGCTAGGGTCTGAGCAATCCTTCTAGTAAAGCGAGTGGCCCAGGATTGCAGGTGACCGGGGCTTTTATGTGGGAGGAGCTCGGGGGCTCAAGTAGGGCAGCAAAGCAGCTAGCCCTGCAAGGCCCTGAACATCGAGGGGAGGTACGAAGTGACGGTGCGGAGGACCGAATACCCTACGCACTAGGAGGCAGGTGGGGTAGTCATGATCCTTGGGTAGAACCTCCACCCTAGCTGTACCTCGGCGGATCGTTGACAGAATTAGAGGCGCTGGGGAGAGGGTAAAGGGTACTGCGGCTAACAAAAAGTCTCTGACCTAGCCAAGGTGACAATCTTTCCAGACCTCAAACAAAGGAAAAGACCAAAGAAGCAACCTTGAGACGAATTATAAGAAAGAAAACAATGGAACGGAGGTTAGCCCCATAGCAGTCACCGAACCGTTCCTCTTGGTAATTGGAGGTATGTCTCCTATGGGAAGATGTACCTATGTGGGTATCTGAGGAATATTGGGGGCTATCCTCGGACGTGCTATAGAAACAGGGTGAGTCTAACCTCCTAGCGATTGGCGCAGTAGTGCTAGACGTAGGCCGTATCAACGAGAGGAAGAACGAAAGCAAAACAGTTTAGGGTTCTATTCAGCGGTCCGAACTGTCTAGGGCGCCGGTCCTTGGGGGCCAGATGGTGTTCAAGATTTAGCATTTGTAACACGCGGGAGATAGGAGCAGAGCGGGGGTGGGACATGGCTGAAATGCAAGTGAAAGCAGATTGCCCGATAGTGCACTCAGTTACCTAGGAAGACCGGAGTACCGGACTCCCAAAGACCTCTTCCATCCCGGTGCGGAGCCGAGCGCAGACTCGTTCGGCGACGCAGATACCGGTACAACGGACAGAATTAGGGGTGTTAACTAATGTTTCAAACTTAGGGAGATGACGGGAAGGCCGAACGGCAATATCGAGCAGAGTGGTGGAACATGATACCGGTACACGAGGTCGGGGGGGGGCTCGGAACGGGATATGGTAGGAACTAAAGAAATAGGGAGTCAATTGCGATAACATGAAGGCTGAATGTGGTGGGAAAGGTTAGGCTGGAAAAGAGTAACATTAGTAACCTTCCCGACAGGCTCGGCTCCATCGTAGTGAGCCGGAATGAGGTGAGTGTGAGCAGGGATGAGGAGATGGGGGGTTATCAGAGCCATCGTCACCGTCTTCTCACATGTCGTCGGTGCCCAAGTTTCGCAGAGATTCTTTGCTCCCAGAAGCCGGGTTCTCCTGGCTGTAGGTTTCACTGCTCCTAGTAGAGGGCTAGCCTAAACCCCTGCTCTCTTCTAGGGGGAGGAGGGGATTTGAGAAAATAGAATGACAGGAGAGCGGACGACGCCTGGGAAAACCGTTGCCGGTATAGACTATCGGCAATCGCGGCCGACCTAGCAGTTAACATTTGGAAAATGAGGTGGCTGAATAAGCGAGAGTGCTTGGCGGCGGTGTTGTGGTGGATTGGGATCTGAACCCTTCCGATATCGGGCCTTAGTGGGGGCACGAGTCCGAGGATAGGGAGAAAGGCCTCTAGGGATTGCAGTCAAAGGGTGAATGGAAGCCGCTTGGGGTTGAGTTCCCCATAAGTTCCCGGAAGATTGGCTTCGGGCGGATGAAAACAAAATGTATTAGTAAGCGAACGCGCTTTACCCTTGGCGGCGGCTCCCGCCCATATTCCATCCGCGAGGAAAAAACCTTCACCACACCAGAGGGGTACGGTATGAGTCCGTATGATCGTGCTGCATCCCTGTGCTGTGCATACAAGTACCGGTATCATACCCTCCGAATACCATCCTTAGCCGATAATTTAGACTACTGTAGATTACGATACCGCCCGGCCGCTTTCATGTCGCACCTAGGCGCCACTTTCCAAGTGAGGCCGGACAAGCACACATGAACGTTTCCTCCGGTAAAAAAAAGAAAGGAAAAAGACAAAGGATGGAAAAAATCTCCCGGTTCATTTGAGGTGGCCCGTCTGCGGATGCCGGAATCGTTACTGTTGCTGTATTCTCGGCACACAAACCGCAGACGATTGGGTGTAGCGGGTAGGGCTCGTCTATTACGCAAGAGTACTAGCCGGATACACACCCCTGGTGGTTCTCCCGCCCATCCACTTGGATCAGCTACTAGGTAGTTTCGACCGAGACGAAACTAGCGGTCGGAAAAGAGGGGCTAGTGATATTCCAGGGCCTAGGTCAGCAATCGTAATCTACCTTGAGTTTCTCAAATAAAAGAATCCATATTCAAAGCTCCTTTTAGCTCAAGTCAAGTGATTAAAGCCCGCTTTTCCTTTGCTCATCCAAGGTAGTTCTCCGGGTTTCATTGCCTAAACTCAAAAATTCAACCTAGAAAGCAAATCGATTTTTTAGAGACAGGCCCCCAGTATACTACCCCGGCACACTACGGAGTATTAGAGAATCTCTCGAGAGCATCAATAGTCCCGCAGTTTACAAACTAGACCAGGGTGGGACTTGCCCACCACAGAGGAACAGTATGGTAAGAATCTTCACCCCCTCGTTCAGCGTCTTCACCAAACCAATGGTAAAGATGGGAGTATAAGTAAAGCATAGCCAAAAGATCCCGATCCTTCCGTTTACCTCCGCTGTTCTCTCATCTCTTTGCATGCCCACATTTCTTCCGCCCATGCGGGCTTTATAGTAGGGAAAGACATGCACCGCAGGGCTTCTTGGTGAATAAACAATGACAAGGCTAGAAACTGCAGGGCAAATAAAGCACCTGCAACTCTCCCGAACTCTCCCCGGTCAACCGCAACCCACTACCTTTCGCTAGTAACATCCGCAACTTCACCGACGGGACCCAATGTCCGAAGTTGTCATTCTCGGGGCTTTCCCGAGCTTTAGCTTCTCAAATGTCCATGAGAAAGCAGCCAGTATCCTTTTTTCCCTTCATTCTGTATACTCTTGAGGACAGATCATAGTGAACCCCACAGCTCACTCACCCTTTGTTCGTGAGCCTTTCAAAGCTTAGACGATTATTTAACAGATAGCGTGAAGTGTGGTGGATCTGGTCAAGCTCACGGATGGGGTTTTGCTTGCCACCTATGTCCAGAGGCTCTAGGATGGTCGGCGCTGGGGGTGCTTTCACAGCATCATACTACATCACTCGCTGCCATTTAGCAGCGAAGTGAAAATTGCTTAAAATTTAGGGAAGGCCGAAACAGAATCAATACCTGCAGCACAAACTATTCCTTCGACCACCGAGGGCTCAGCTGCATGACTTCCCTACTAGCCCACCATGTTTCCGAGCACTTTATCTAGCAACCTATCCTCTATTACGAATACCAGCGGCTCTTCCACGCCCGAGAATCTTTAGATGTTTTGCCTTGACCGGATAAATCTGCGTGTATTTAACGTTTGAATTCCGATATCCCGTAGTGGCTCGGCAAGGCGTGGGACTAGAAGCTTTGGTAAGGCCAACCAATTTATTTTGGGTTTGGGCGGTTTTCTTTCGTGGGATGTCTTAACTGACCTACACTCTAGATATACCTCATGGTGCAAACCAGATTCTTGTCATGATATATCACTCGACATCCTTTGAGTTATAATGCCAGACTTATAAATTCGTATTGACTATTAAGCTCCACAGCCTTGAGTAGACCTGAGAATATGTGGAAACCTATGCGAGCTAGAACTGAAGCATTTTCCTGATATTTGTTTCCTTCTTTCCTTTCCTTCCTGCTACCCCCCCACGCACTTTTTCTTCTCACACTATGTTTATTTCTCCGGCCGGTCCCATTCGGCCCCTCTTACTTCTTTGGCACACTTCGGTGAAACCTTCCCTCCGACCCTCCCTTCCCCCCCCAAACACCTATTTAACACAGGATATATCCCGATGGTGGTAGCTCACTGACGTGATAAATCGGTGGTGTATCTCCCCCCTTTGTTAAAGGAATGTGTAAGATCAAGCGGTCCATCAGTTCTTTTTGGTCTAATGTCTGGAGAATTCTACAGAACCTCCGACTTGATCTGATTCCGCCTACTATTCTCTCACGATGGTGTAAGCATCCTACCGTCTCCGCATGTCTTCCGCTATCTTACTGGCCACCGCCCCAGGGGGAGATGCAGAGTCTGATGAGTTTTACCCTTTCTCTAGCACTTACAGCCTACGCGTACAATCATTTGACTTTACGATAGAGATAGTCGCCGACCCCCACGACATTCTGTCCCACTCGTCGAATTTCATTCCTTGATTATCACTCTACATACCTTCTAAAAATTGTGGTTTCGGTCCCAATATATTCTCCCCGAGTAAGCCTATTTTCTTGCTAGGGCCTCGTGGACCCGTTTGAATAACATCACAGGGATAAAATATGTCTCTGAAAGTACAGGAGTTCTTTGGAAGTGTTGCCAGGCCTCCAGATAACCGAAAACATAGTTCGGGGCCGCTCCCTAGCGGAGCAGCGATTAAGGAAGAGAAGTTTGCTTCGAGGAGTAAGGCATTTTGCCTAACGTAGCTATAAATATTTTGGCTCCTAAAGGGCGAAGAGGAAGGCACAAGGGTATACACGCCTGCTCTTTCCTCCGATTAGCTCTACATTGTTGGGCGGGAGCTGAGGTAAAGTTGTTGAAAAAGGTACAGTTGCGCCGAGAACATGTTAGACCACATAAAATCCCTAGAACTTCCAAATTACGGTAAAACCCGACCTCTTGAATCCGCTTTTCCCAGTTTTTACGGCGCTCCGGGAACCCTCCCCCTATTTATAGAGATTTGACCGGCTAAACCTAATCCCCGGACATATCACTCAGCAGATGTGTTTAGGAGGGAAAAAATGCAACCCATTTATAAGGGGTGACGATGACTGGGGGATGGACTACTCCCAACATTAGAGTTCCGTAGTACATTGTAAAATAGAGATTCATTGGTGTAAGCCCATGATGTCTAGTCCCAGGGGTGATAAAGAGGAAGAGAGAATTGAGATGCGGGGCCACACGTATGCCCCTTGGAAATACTTCTAGAATTATTAGTATCATCTTTGGATACTTATTCAGAGACGGCTCATGGGTACGGCGTACCGGTACTAATCCTTCAAATATTACCACACCCCCGGCTCCGTCCCAGGCCCCAGAAATTCCGGGCTCAATTCCTGGATTTCGGGCATCCAAGATAGCATGGTGCATCCGTGAAAGCGCGTCAGATTTTCTCCAAGGTTGGTGGTGATTCTCTATACGCCATGAGGCAGGAGCCGAGTTTAGGGTGTCAAGGTAGGAAGGGCTGCCGACTCTCTGCCTGGCCATTTATGACCGCTACTTGTATCCCGGGCCGCCAAATCTAAGCCGTTAATGATCCTGAGAAGGGGTTTCATTGTGAAGAATTGGCCGGGGTGTGGAAGGCTCAATCAAGAATGCCACTCTCGTAGGCTCCGTCAGCAGTGCTGGCCACTAACCCGCTAAAGGGAAAGAATACCTATGTTTGATTCCTAACGTCGGCGACATCTTTCATGCTAATGCTATGATACATGTCTTTTTTATAATAATTTTAATCCCGCTCGGCAGCCTAATGGAATGGGGAAAGAGAGACAAATAGAGGGAAATCTTCAGAGTATTGTCACTATTTGCCAACTATCGGGCTTGATATATTATCAGATAGTTCTCTCGCTCGCTTTTGGTCCCTCTGCGTATGCGAAGAACTTTTGTTCATCCATCTGCCATATTTGCTGCTCACCCCATGCCATCTGTCTCCTCGGCTTCCCTTGGTAAAGTGTGCTTCCCCGCTCCCCAAGCTCCCCCGGATTCCCCGCTAGTTTTCACTAGATCTTCCCATCCCCCCCCTCGAGTACAGCACAGTAATTGGAAGTGATACACAGTATTGGAAGCAAGTGTGGAAAGTAGTGGCTTTGAAATTTATAGTAAATAGCAAGGTGTGACAAGGTCTATATCACAAACTTCCACCGACCCAGTCTATCTTCCCTTCGGAGATTTCGTTCTTCCCTTACTCCACCACCCTGTAGGCACAGTCGTTCCGGGCTCACCTTAAATACCCGTCCCAGCAGCTAGAGAACCGAATCCTACAGAAACAGGAGCACGGTTCGATCGAATGTTGTTATGCCTCGCCTATCACTATCCTGGATGGCCGGAATCCAAACATTCCACGTAGTAAAGCGTGCTAGACACAGGCCGTAGGAAACGGGAGGAAGAATGAAAGGAAAACAGTTTATAGTTCTATCCAGAGTTCCGGACTATATAGCGCACCCATCCCTGGACCAGGGCCGGATGTATTGTGCACCACGGCCACTCTACATTGCACATACGGCGCCCCAGAACATTCCTGCGCACGGGAAAGCCTTGCTGCCCCACAGGTACTGTGGGAGAATGTGTGCGAGATTTATCATCACTCGTTGAGTCCGCAGCCGTTCACGATTGGAAAGGTAGATGGATCGGGGCAGCAGTGGGCAGTATGTACATTCAAGTCGTTGCATCTGCAACACGCGAAAGCCGGGAAGCGGAACGGAGGCGGAAGGTGACCGAGAGCAGGTTAAAGTAGATTGACTGATAGCGTGTCCAATTACCTGAAGAGACTCAAGTGAATACCACACCCCCCAAGGCCGCTTCCATCCCAGCGCGGAGCCGGCGGCGGACCCATTCGGTGGCACAGGCACAACGGAGAGAATGAGGTGTTAACTAATGTCTGTGCACTGCAAATTTATTGGGAGGGTGAGGGCCGAACAGCAGTACTCGAGTATTGAGCCGAGGGTGGTGAGATGTGATGTCGGTATGCCAGGTCGGGACCGAACGCGACGAGAAAGATCAAGCGAAGAGATAGTAACATTACGAACCTCCCTGCCAGGCCGCTCTATCGCCGTGAGTCCGAAACTAGAGTTGGAAGTTGTTAGCGCGTTCAATCTTTGTTGAAATGTCGGAATCAGGGTGAATGTGAGCACAAGTAAAAAGGAGATTGGGGTATCATGGCCATCGTCACAGCCTTCTCGGATGTCGCCAGTGCCCAAGTTTCTCAGGGGTTTTTTCTTTCCTACAAGGAAATTTCTCCTGGCTGTGAATTTCGGTGAGAGAGTTAGCCCGAACCCATACTATCTTTCTGGGTGGAGGAGGGGACCCGAAAAGACGAGGGGACTGGAGAGTGGGCGGTGTTTGGGAAAACTGTTGCTGGTTATCCAGCATGGAAAATGCGGCGGTTGAATAAGCGAGAGTACTTGGTGGTGCCTGTCATGGAATGGGTTCTGAAGCCTTCTTCCGATATTACGGCCTTATGGAGGGGAACGGGTCCTAAGATAGGGAGAAAAGTCTCGGGGGAGTGCGGCCAATGGCGGAATGGAAGCCACGCGGGGAAGGTTGTTCTCGAGGACAGTGCTGGTACAAGTACTCGAGTACAGTACTCGTACTTGAGTATTCTGTCAATAAACAACCCATGGCAATCACTCCAACCCGTACGACTGGGGGGGCTCACCAGCCACGCCAAGTTTCGTTAGTTGCATAAGATCCCGCTCGCGCCCGATCATGGGTGGCGGTGTCGGTACTGGTCGCTGGACAACGGAGGCATTCAAGCTCCACGGTTGAGGAAAACTATTTACAAGTTTGGTTTTTTTTGGGTGGAAGGAATTTCGCTGTGTATAAAGCCTCCCTGTATGCGAAACTAAAAGGTCAACTCGAAGCCTGGCACTCAGAAAAATACCTTTTCAACAATGGGACTAAATTCCCCGTGCATGACTTCTAGTGTAAAACAAATGCATTGAAGTGACTAAGCAAAGATCTTGGTGGATTGGCCTACTCCCTACGGAGAATAGTGGGCAAAAACCTCAGTTTTCAATTGCTTGTTTGTAGTTCATCAAAAGCGAGTGCCCCTTTCCCCATAATACTTCAGGATTAATTTGAAGCCTGCTCAGCACCAATCGCAGCTTGTAAAGTTGTATCATATCAGAGGAGTTGTCCCCACCATGAGTTTATTCGGATACTGAGATAGTTGCCATGGCAACGCTCACCACAAGGTTGCATGCTGTGGTAAGCCTCAACCTAGTGGGGTATCGTCAGAGAACTCTCGAGATGAACTTGAGCTGGATGGTAGTCTACGGTAATCTTGAAATTTACATGCGTTTATAACTTAACCACTAAGAAAATCTCTTGTCTTAGTTCGGGATGGGAGCTTATTTTACGGAATCACCTCAGAATGACAAGTTTCTGTGTATGATTGATGTGCCGGGTGACCAGGGTTTCTGCCTAGTAACTTTAGTAAGCGAAAGTGCTTTGCTTTTGGCGGCTACGGTACCGTTTTTGCCATGCGCAGCCTTATCTCGTCATGATGCATTCCTGTGCCTATCACACCCTTCGGATACCATCCTCGACCGAGATTTACCTTAGACTACCCCCCCGGTCGCTTCCATATTGCAACGAGCCCACCCGCCACTTTCCGAGTGGGGCCAGGCACATACCGGTAAATCTTTCCTCCGGTTAAAGCAAAGGGAAAAGAATGAAAATGAAAAAGGATTGAGGAGCTCTCACGGCTCATCAGATTTGCCCTTCGATTCTGCAGATAGTTTTTCGAACTTTTCTCATCATTTTATAAAGGGTCAGAGGAGGAAATTCGTTCCACTGGTTGCACTGCGTGGCCAAGTGGATTTTTTTTAAAAAAATGGTTGCCCGTCTGCGGATGCCGGTATCTCTCCGTCCGGCTCGGTGCATTAATTGCGAGTATTATACTCGGGCACGTACGGTACTGTACAAGCACTACTCGGGTATCCCCTGCAGTATGGACAAAGCCCAATTTTCCTGCATCGCGCTGGGATTCAAACCAGTGTGAATCGGCTTCGGGCCATTCTGGAAAGGGTAGGTGGGTGATATCAAGATGTGGTGAGATGAAGCTACAAACCTCTTTCCTTTAACCCAAGCAGGTGAGCCTATCATGGTAACTTGATTTGCGTTTACAGTATAAGTCCGGGGAATTGGTAGCATCATTGAACTTGATTGTCACCTGTCATAGGCCGCGTATTCTGCTGTCCTTAGAGGGTTGTAAGCTAATCTGAGGTCATCATCCACTATGGTATGAGGAGAGCCTGATGATTTGTCTATAAAGTTATTATGCGCCGACCGCATTTAGAGTCACATTCGGGTATTACTCATCTGTGAGGTTGATTCAGCCAATAAAGGAAATCCGTTAATGTGGCTAGCTTATCTTTAGTGTCGTGTGGGGGATTCGGCGCAATAAACACAGCGGGGGATAGATAGTACAGGACTTAATTGGTCTACAGAATTGTACAATACTCGTGTAGTCTTGCTGGTAACATGGGCTACCAGATGTCTCGACAAGCTTTCTGTGAAGTTGTAGGGGTTGTCTGGACTTTCCGTTGGTCCACACATATTGGAGTACCGGTGCCGCATGATAATTAACTCTGCCCACGGAATACCGACAATGCAATAGGAAACTTGGCGTTGGGGAATACCGTCCGTTCAGTAGAGTGCTGAATTTCCCCTCCTCAGAGACGCGACTGCGGTTTGTTTGATCATGAGGGATTTGTTGATAGAAAGTTCCCTTTTCGGAGGGGGGTTTCGTAAGACGGAGTTGGGCCGTGTTACAGATACCCTCGCGTGCCAATGCATATTAGAAAATAGGGCTCGCCTTAGAAGGATTTGCATGGGTCAGAAGAAAGAGCTTTCCGAATTTTTACTCGAGTGCCGGCTGCGGATTAAGTTAGGGTTGAAAACCACAGTTTAACGGGTCCGGTACCCCGGTACCATGTGCATGGATTAACCTAGCAGGCATTTCAAGTGCGCACTACGGTAACTTTTCCTTTAGTGTGGCACTGGTATGAACATTAACTCGTCACTCGTTCCATTGCAAAGCGAGGCTTGCAGTGAGAGAATTGCCTGCACCTGATTGGTTATCCATCTAGAGAAGGAAAGCCTATCCTTGAATGGGAGAGGGGCCTGGACATGGAGTCAAGTCTAATGGCTGGCTTACTGCCGTCCTGACCAGGACTAGGTCTGCAGCTGCAGTGCGAATGTGTAAGCGCTGATATTTGGAAACCCGGCTCATGTGGATTTGGATAAAGCATTGTTCTAAAAAGATGCCCTCTACAAGTAGTCCCTGTATCTCACCCCACCTTTGAATCCGCACTCGAAAAGCCCAACCCACAAGTGTCTGAAGCTGCTAGGACCGCCTGCCTTAGAACCAGACGCCGATTCTTTATCCTTTACTACGAGTACCAGTACTGAGATATAGCGAGCTCTCATAACTACACCCTTATATTTCTGCTCTCAAGCCTACAACATTCGTGAAAAAAGAAATGGCAGAGCCCATCTCTCTGGCTGCCAGCGTTTTGGCCCTCATTCACCTCGGCGCAAAGGTTTACCAGCTTTGCGATGACTACTGCGGTGTGGTCAAGGAGAGCCAACAAGATTTCAAGAAACTGGGAGATGAAATCAGGAGTGTTGACAAACAGCTGAAGGAAATACGGAGCCTTGCTCTGCAAGGAGATGAGAACAACCCGCGATACCCTGAGCTTCTTGAGTGGACGGAAAATGAAAGTTTGAAAGGCTATCAGACTGCACTGGAGGAGCTGAAGGACAAGTTAGATGTTCCGGGATGGAGGAAAACCTCCAGGAAATTACTTTGGCCAGTTCACAAGCCAAAAATGGAGCGTTACCTAGGCTTAGTCGCGGAGCAGAAATTGAGGCTTCAATTGTTATTAAACACCGCTACAATGTAGGTTACCCATTCCTCGGTACCCGGAAAACCTAACTTCTCCACTTCCTCTTCTCTTTTTTTCCTCACGTCTTTTTAAGCTAGCGAGACTAACTAGTTGTTTAGGAAGACGGTAGCTGGAATGTGGCGAAAACTAGAGGGTACTTAGCCACATTATCCCTGACCCTGACCATTATTTTCTTTACTAATATCTGATATTGCTAAAACTACAGAGACAGAATTTCGGGAAGTTCAGAAATGGCTAAATGTCGTTGATCCTGCGGCCAATTTCTCGTCTGCGCTTGCTGTTCGTGAACCCGGGACTGGGAATTGGCTGCTGGAGGGACGTGATTATATGGACTGGAAGGAAGGCAATGGGGGGGTTCTCTGGCTTTATGGAATACGTAAGTCTGTGGATGAGTGAAATATTGTGCTCCAAAGAATTTCATTAACATTTCTTTCTTGTAGCTGGATGCGGCAAGAGTGTCCTGAGGTGAGAACCTAACCAAATTTCTGGAGGTACGATATAACTTCTTTTACTGACTAGCTCTTTAGCGCTACCGCCATTGAAGATGTCACACCTCTATGCAGCCTGAGGGATGATCACGCATTAGGGTATTTCTACTTTACCTTCAGTGACTCGCAGAAGCAAAATTTGTCCAATATGCTCCTATCTCTCATTGGCCAACTGCTCCGAGGGCGTTCCGACACTGCCTTGCCCGATGAGATCATGAATCTGTATCGCAAATCCAAAGCAATTGGAACGTTGCCAGATATAAAAGATCTGCAAACTGTATTTTCGCACATCACGAAGCTCTCCAAAAAGACCTTTATCATTTTAGATGCCTTAGACGAATTCCCTAAGGAGACACGGGGGAGTGTCCTATCTTGGCTTAGCGAGCTTACGGCGGATCACAACGCCGAATCGCTGTCCATTCTCGTCACCAGCCGCTCCGAAGCCGATATAGTGAAGTCCCTGGAACCACTTACCACTTATGCGATATCCCTACAATCCAAAGTTATCGATGCAGATATCCGCGCATATATACAGAACTCCTTAGACGGCAAGGATGGATTCAAGAAATTTACCAAGGAAATTAGATGTGAGATAGAGGACACACTCGTTTCTCGTGCGCAAGGAATGTATGTTATACTCAATTTTCCAATCTTCAACTCAGACTGATACAAGGTTGGATATGTGAAGGTTCCGATGGGTAGATTGCCTTTTACGGATTCTTCAGGAATGCATAACGCCAAAAGCTGTTAGAGCTGCCTTGAAGGAACTGCCGAAAGACTTAGATTCTGTCTACTTAAGGATCCTTGATAGTATTCATGAGACGCAGAGGGAATACATCCAGCGTGCGATGCATTGGCTCTCATGTTCGGCTGAACCGTTGACCTTAGATCAACTTGCGGAGGCAGTTGTGATCGAATACGATGTCAACAAGTATGGCGAGGATCCAGAAACTCTCTTTGAGGCGGAGTCCCTCATGAGCATTTGCCCGAGCCTTATTTCCTTCGAAGATGCGAGGGACGACGAATCACCAACCCAGGAAAGCCGGCGATTACGACTAGCTCATTTTTCGGTAAAGGAATATTTGATCTCCGACCGGGCAGCTCAGGGCCCCAGTGCTTACTACCATATTTCGGAGGATAAAGCCAATTTACTGATGAGCCATGCTTGCATTAGCCGAATATTGCGACATGGTGCTCAGGTTGCTATATCCACGGGGGAAATCCAAGTAACGCCATTTCTCCGTCATAGTGCTTGGTATTGGTTCATCTATGTTAAAGCTATCGAGAATATAGCACCCGCTCCACTCTCTGATGCTACTCTGAAAGTCCTGGAGCTAGACGAAGGGTGGCTCGAGATACATGACCCTGACCGCCCGGGCCGGCGTCTTCCATGGTGGTTCAAGCTTGATCCACGACCAGTCTACTATTCTTCTATGTTAAATTTGGTGGTGGCCTGTACAACACTAGTCGATAGAAAAGAGGACGCGGTAGATGTGGATTCTCAGGGTGGCCGTTTCGGAAAAGCATTACAAGTAGCTGCATTGATGGGGAACGAATCGGTTGTGCGGCTTCTTCTCGCACGTGGGGCACAGGTGAATTCTCAGGGCGGCGAGTATGGCAATGCACTACAAGCAGCTACAGATAAGGGGAATGAAGCGGTTGTGCGGCTTCTCCTCGAGCGTGGGGCAGAGGTCAATGCCCAGGGCGGCTTTTACGGCAATGCACTACAAGCAGCGGCATGTAACGGGAACGAGTCGGTTGTGAAAATTCTCCTCGAGCGTGGAGCAGAGGTGAATGCTCGAGGTGGCCGTTATGAAAATGCTCTGGAAGCAGCTGCGGATCGGGGAAGCGAATCTGTTGCGCAGCTTCTCCTCGAGGGTGGTGCAGAGGTGAATGCTCAGGGTGGCTATTCTGGAAATG
>LN891041.1:176232-188794 GCA_900010015.1 Tuber aestivum
TGGGGCAGAGGTGAACGCTCAGGGTGGCGGGAAAGGAAATGCACTACAAGCAGCTGCATTGAAGGGGAATAGCATCGGTGTACAGCGTCTCCTCGAGCGTGGGGCAGAGGTGAATGCTCAGGGTGGCTATTATGGAAATGCACTACAAGCAGCTGCATTGCACGGGAGCAGATCGGTTGTCAAGCTTCTCCTCGAGCATGGGGCAGAGGTGAATGCTCAGGGCGGCTGTTGTGGCAATGCACTACAAGCAGCGGTATCGGCATTGAGCAGGAGCGAATCCGTTGTGCGGCTTCTCCTCGAGCATGGGGCAGATGTGAATGCTCAGGGGGGCCTTGATGGCAATGCATTGCAAGCAGCCAGACGGAAGGAGAATGACTCAGTTGTGCAGCTTCTCCTAAAATATGGTGCAGAGCAGGGGGTCTGAATGTTGCCTACGCGCTTCAGTATGAGTAGTCTAGATAGCCATGGGAACGTCCATAGTTCAATTACTTGAAAGCAATTGATTATTACGCCGATGGCCGTTCTTTGAGATATCACTTTCCTATCCCCCTAATTCCTACCCTCTTGATTTGACTCTTTGGAATTCTGCCCCGGACACCCCCGCTCCCATTTACATACCTAGCGCCACTAGTATTCCACTACAACCCTGCAGCACTCTGCTCGTACTCACCCTCAGGGTACAGATTTCTCTAATGTGAATGGCAGTTGTTGTGATATGGTCCGAACCAGACATCCGCAGGATTCTCCGGGAAATCTCAGCCTTTCCCCTGATAATACCACTTCTATAACAAGTACAGTACAAGCTTAAATCCAGCTCTACTTTCTGTGCCCATCCGACCTCTGTACTTCCCTTACCCCTGGGTCTTATTTCTTTGCCAACTCATTCCCACAACTGCAAAACAACCCCCCTCATTCGTGCTCACGGAAGCTGTCGCTACGGCTCGGATATTCCCATATATCTTTCCGCACCCCGGCTGCTTGATACCTTGATCGCTACTATTATCATCCTTATCCCCATTATTATTGTTATCTTGCTTCAATATTAGAACGGGATAGTAAATTTATATATGTCGGGTTCTCTGGCCTAGGTTTTGGGGATGTCTGTATTTGCCATCCATATGTGAAGTTGTTAATAGACCTCCTGATGGAAGCAGTAAGAGCATTATTCTGGAGGTGGCAGTAATCTATAAAGGAAGTACGGGAAAGGACGGGAGTGTCAAGCCGATTTACCTATTTATTGGTTCTCGGTTGGATTTGATCTCTGCGTATCCTGGGTCCCGGGTTTGGGGCTCATTTCGCCTTTTCACCTTTTTCCATGCTTCTTTCTCTCCCATCTCCTAAGCCCTATAAGGACATAGCTGTAGGTTCGCGGGCATCGTTCTTGTAGAGACAAAAATACCTTCCTTACTCTTGGGGGGTTGATTTGTCGTAGACTTGTGTTCTCTACTCTTCTTTGTCTATCCCCCATGGTGTATCGCCATATTGACACCGGATCAAGTCATCAGCCATAGGTACTATTACTAATACTCGAATAGCATAATAGTGAGTAGAATTTTCTCGGGTGAAACCAAGATTCCACTGTATGAATTGATCCGAGGCAAGCCTTGCAACAGGTCAATCTGGGTTGAAACTTAGCTTACCCGACCCAACCCAAGCCCGGTCAAAGTTCAGCATGACCCAACCCAAACCAATGAAATGTAACCCAACAAACCCGTCCGGGCCATTTGTGAAAAGATGTAGTGGAGATATGCAGTGATTAAAGCGAGTTAGAAGGAGGATAGTCCGTTGTTTTGAGCTCTAGTTAAAATAAGACTAAGGAGAATTTAGTGTGGCTTAATTGATAACTCAAAAAACAGTGCAGGAAATTTAGTCACCTTGTCATCCCGTATAACGTTCCATCTGCGGTACTCTTCCTTGATCTCCTCGATTTAGCTACTACTGCCCCTTTGGTAGACAATTTGATTCACTGTGGGAAATGCGCCCTCCTTCTCCGTCCTGCGTTTTGATTTTGACGATTGTTCCTAATGGATATCACGCAGGTGTGCTAAATAGCCTAGTGCCCGGTACTACGGGGCCTTGGGTACGTTTGCGGCGATCACATACACTGGCGGAATCTGTCAGGAGTAGAATTGAAATTTTAGCAATTATTAATCCACCATTTTCCGAATTGGACTCTAACGGGGTATTCGCCATAATTGAGCTTAGGTTGTGGGACTACGGTGACCTTAATACCCGTGATGAGAGGAGAGGACTTTCCCGCCTTCCCTGGCTTCCGGCCGGGTGCCCACTCCGTGGTGATAAAAAAGTTTAGTTTAATTCGTGTACCCCACCGTAACCGGAGTTTGAGGTACCCCCACGGTGATATTTGTAAAGGGGGAACCCGGAGGTGAGCTCGAGGTTTACAAATTAGATTGTGGGCTTTGTTATGCACTACGACTATCCAAGGAAAAACTCATAGAAGTAGCTCGATAGGACTGCTCGAGAACTGATTTCACATCGCTCATTTCTCATAGTGCCACGGACCAGGGATGATAAGCAGTGGTTGAAGAGTGAAAGAAGGCTGGATTTTGCGAACGCCAGGTGGGGGAGGTCTGCTGTGGGCCCGTTACCGGATATTTAAATTTTTGGAGGCTGTGAGTGACGGCAGCGACGGCAGCGACGGGCGGTACTGTTGTTCATTCCCGATAAAATTCTTTAGAGTAGATCAGTGCGCGGCTCTACAAAATGATGACCTGGGCCACTATACTGGTACTCCATTTACTGTTTCCACTCAACAATAAGATTTTAATATACTGGAGTTAAGGCTCTCAATGGATCTAGGCTGCTTTAGGTTGAATGGAAGATCACTCTTTATTGGGTTGGACGGGGTCCGGGGGTATGAAACCCGGACAACCTAACGGATCAGACGGACCCGGCCCACCTAGTGGTGAGTCCCCGAGCCATTCTTCCTGTCACAATGTGGGTCATTGTCAGTACCTAAGAGAATCGAAATCTATATCATCAGGCGGATGAAAGGTGATGAAAAAGGGGTTCATCAGAAATCTCCGAGAGGTACTGTACCGGCATTACGCATAAGCTTCCAAAACAATGGTAGTCTTAAAAAATCACTCGTTGTGATGTTCGACGCACACATCTCGAACGAGCCCCTTTACCCCAAGTCCATGTAGTCCGGAGCCTCCCACTCGGTCCAACCTGACCTTTTGTCGAAACCGCTAGCTACGGACATGAATTCCTCCCCTGATACTCGTAGTCTTCGCTCTAGGCCTGTAAATTGGGCTCACCATTCCAAATCCCGAGGTCGTGGGTCTAACCGATAAAGTTTCAATGAATTCCATTTATCCTTTGAGCACCGACCCGGCATATTACTAACTAAATCCCCCAACCCTAGTGTCCGCAGACGGAAACAGAAACTAATGCAGGAGACTCACAAGTACCCATCAGGCACCTCCAATCCCGGATTATGATCCTGGCCAACCACTCCCTTTAACTCCATTTTCATCAATCTGCAATATAACGAACCCGCGCCTACTCACCACACATAACTAAGCCACATGCTTTATAACCGCATATCTCCTAACCGCATGCCTAACAGGAAATCCAAAAATTCTAGGCTCGGCGAGAGCGCACATGCCCGCAACCTTGTCGGCCCAACTGGAAGTATCATCATAAAATAGCGCTACATACCGACCTATGGACTGTCCTATATTTCTAGGGAACATGAGGCAGAGCCAGCTTCTGTTTTTCCCAGTAGTCTCCGGTGTTCCTCGTTGCCTTTCTGGTACTGCCACAACTTAACAATTTTCCAATTCGATGATCCGTTCTCCTCCCTAGTCACGCCCGCCCCGGGGCCCCAAGACCACAGCAAACCTATTCTCCAATCCGTGTTCTTCTGTGGAGCGCACCCTCATTACCGTTAGTTAGAGAGAGTGCGCACGATAGTTTGGAGAAGTTGGCGAAGTGAAGAGTCCCCCCCCCCCCCCCGCTGTAGGTCGTGCGATCTTTCACGTGAGTGAGCCTGGCGTCTAGTTTTCGTTCTGCATCATTCGCTCGTTCGCCGTTCATTCCGCCGTTCATTCGTTCGCTCGACTTCCGCTGCCCGTTCACTGCTCTTTTGCGATATCGTGAAGTCTCCGCCGATCCGCCGTCTGAAAGTCAGAGGACCGAATCCTGCAGGGACAGGAGCATGGTTCGGTCGAATATTGTTACACCTCGGCTGTCACTATCCTGAATGACCAAAATCCAAACCATGCGTCCAGTAAGGCGAGTGGCCCGGGCTGGCAGGTGGCCAGGGCCTTGGTGTGAAAGGAGTTTGGGGACGGTGGGCTTTATTTAGGGTAGTGATGCATCAAGCCACGCCAGGCCCGGGAAACCGAGAGGACGGTGGGGAGAACCGGATACCTGAAGTGCTGGGAAAGCGGGGTGGGGTAGTCACCGTGCTCGGGTGGGATTTTCGCCCTAAAAGGACTTTTCAGCGAATCGCTGACAGTATTAGAGGCACGGAGAAAAGGGCAAGTATTGTGGCTAATGAACAGTCTCTGGCTTAAACAAGATGAGAAACTCTCGAGAGCCCAGAAAAGGGAGAATACTAAAGAGGCTAATCTTGAGACGAACTATGAGAAAGAAAACAATGGAACGAGGGCTATCTCCGGACGTGCCACAGAAGCAAGGGCAGTCTAACCTCCTAGGGATCGTGATAGTAGTGCTAGACATAGGCTGTAGATCAGGGGATGAGAAGAAGAACGGGAGGAGAATAGTCTAGAGCTATATCCAGAGCTCCGAATTGTCTAGTGCGGCCTTCACTGGAGTGGGGCCGGATGGACGGTGAGCTATGGTCAGTCTGCATGGTATATACAACAACCCGGTACACACCGGTGCCCGAGAAAGCCTCGCCGCCATGGATTTTGTGAGTGCAATGTGTGCGGCATGTATCATCGCCCGTTGGGTCCGCTGTCGTTCCAGATTGGAATGCTAGATTGATCGGGGTAGCGGTGGGATGCATACGCATTCAAGTCGTTGCATTTGTAACAAGCGAAAGGTGGAAAGTAGAACGGAGGTGGAACGTGACTAAAATGCGAGTGCAAGTAGATTGGCCGAGAGCGTGCTCAATTACCTAAAGAGATTGAAGTGAATACCGGGCCTCCCAAGACCCCTTCCATCCTGGTGCGGAGCCGAACCCAGACAAATTCGGCGGTACAAGCACAACCAAATGTCTGTGCATTGCGGACTTATCGAGAGGGGAGGAATACCAAACGGCAATACCGAGTAGAGGGCGGTGGAATCCGATACTGGTATGCGAGGCCGGGGCTAAGTGTGATGGGAAAGTCAGGCCAGAAAATAGTAACATTACGAACCTCCCCGCCAGGTTCGGATCTATCGTCGCGAGGCCGAGACCAGTCTCGAAAGTTGATATTGCTTTCAACCATTGTTGAAATGCCCCAATCAGGGTGAGTGTGACCAGAAATGAAAAGGAGACTGGGGTATCATAACCATCACCTTCTCAGATGTCGTCAGCGCCCAGGTTTCTCGGGGGGTTTTTTCCCAGAAGGCAATTTCTCCTGGCTTTAGATTCCACCACTCTCCGCCCGAGAGTTAACCTGAAACACCACTGTCTTCTCGGAGGGGGGGGGGGGTATTTGAGGAGATGGAAGGACAGGAGAGCTGATGACGTTTCAGAAAACTATGGCTGGTAATCGCTACCGATCCAGCCATCAACATTGAGAAAATGCGGCGGTTGAATAAGCGAGTACTTGGTGGTGCTGTTGTGGAGTGGTTTCTGAAGCCTTCTCCCGATATCATGGCCTTAATGAGGTGAATGAGTCTGAGGATAGGGAGAGAATTCTCCCGGGACTGCGGTCAAAGGCTGAATAGAAGTCGCACAGGGAGGGTAGCATAGTACTCGAGTGCCGGTACTTGTGCTTTGAGTACGGGTGTTCTGTGAAAAGATAGCCCGTGCCAATCACCCCAACCCGCAAGAGTGCGGGGCTCCCGAGCTACGCCGAGTTTCATTCGCTACCTAAGATCCTGCTGGCCTCCTACCATGGGTAGCGGTGTCAGTCCAAGTACGGTAGCAGTTCCAGGAAAACCGAGCCATTCAGCCCCACGGTTGAAAAAGGTATCTCCTAGCTTGCTTTTCGCGTGAAAAGAATTTCAGTCAGCATAGCGCCTTCTCGCACACGAAACTAAAAGACTAACTCCCAACGCAGCGCCCAAAAGGACTCTTTTCCGACAATAGGGCTGGATTCCCCATGAATGGCACATGTAAACTAAATATATAGTAAGCGAACTTGCTTTGCGCTTGGCGGCTACCTGTCTTGCCATGCGCAGCCTTGCCCCGCCCGCGATAAGAAACCCTTCTCCTCCACGCCAGAGGGGTATGATCATGATGCATTCCTGTGCCTATCATACACTTCAGATACTGCACCATCCTTGGCCGAGACTCACTTTAGACTGCAGCCCGCTTTCAAATTACAGCGAGCTCGCACCCCGCTTTCCAAGTATGGCCAGACGCGCATGACTCTTTCCTGCGGTTGAAGCAAAATTAAAAAAAATAAAACTGAAAAGCGGGCTGGAAAAGGGTTGAAAAATCTTGCAGTTCACCGGATTTATCCCCCCTTTCTGCAGGTTGTTTTGGAATTTCCTCATTATCTCATAAAGGGCCAAAAGTGAGGTATTTCTTTCTTTGCATTTCACCAGCGCGATCAAGTGCATTGTCTTGAAAAGGGCCGTCTGCGGATTCCGGTATCGCCCCTTCAGACTCAGTGCGACTGCCACTTAGGTGATCATAAGAGGAAATGTGTTGATAGAAACTTCCCTTTTGGGAGAGGATTTCGCAAGGCAAAGTTGGACATGGCGGTAGCCGGGAGGATGACAGGTACTGTACTTGAGTACTGGTAGTGGGGGGAGGCGAACACGCTGTGAACCCGGATGTGTCCATAATTATTAGAAAATGGGGTCACATTAGAGAGGCTTGAATGGGCCAAAAGGAATGGTTTTCTGATAAGTTATTTGAGAAAACCTTTCCCATACCCTCCGGCCCGTTGCATACCTTTCCCATACCCTCCTTGGCTAAAACATACCCTCTGGAAACAAAACTATGACCCCCAACGTACAGACCTCCATAGTCCAAGCGATAAAGTTTAAATGCTTTCCCTGGCAACCCACTCGGATAGAGCATAGGAGAAACAAAACAAAGAAGAGAAAGTATAGGGGTATTTAATGTAGAATCGTAGGAGTTCTCATTGAATGGAATAGTAGTGAATACCAAATTACCTACGAGTACCAGATACAATTAGCAAAGCACCACGATAGAAAATGACCATACCGATTGAAGAAGGAAGATACTTTGTGTCTTTTGGGAAGCTGAAAGAGGCAATTGAATCATGGGCGATTGAAGATCATTTTACTTTCTCAGTAGTAAAGAAGGATATGAGGTGGGCGGATTATCGTTGTCGAGCACGTACTATGGGCTGTCCATGGAGGGTATTTGCATCAATAACAATTGATGGAGAGCTTCAGGTGAAGAAAATCATCAGTTCACATACCTGTATTGCAGCTCCGGTCGCCACCCGCGAAGTAGCAAATACACAAAACTGGCTTCGGAGAACTGTCCCACAACACTTGTTTGTCACCAAAGCAACAAAACCGATCGAGATAGTAGAAACTATTCAGATGCACTATGGTGAGCAGGTCAACTATGAGGCAGCCAGACTTACGAAAGCTGGCCTAATTGCGGATCGGGTAGAACACCAACGCGAGCACTTCCACAAAATACTGTCCTATATACAACTACTCCACCAGCATAACGAAGGATTATATACTGATCTTCATACAACCACGGATGAGAATGGCCATCATGATCTGATCTTTCAGCGTCTATTTATTTGCCCCAGGCAATCCAGGGAGTCCTTTCAATTGATGAGAAAATTTATGGCTGTTGACGGCACTTTTCTGAAAGCCAGATTTGTGCAAACTCTATTGTTGGCTGTAGGTATTGATGCTAATGGTAATATTCTTTTACTTGCATGGGGGATTTTTGAGAGTGAGAATGAGGCCTCGTGGAGGTACTTTCTTGAGCATCTCAAAAAGGCAATTCCTGAGTCTGAATGCATGACTCTGATTAGCGATCGGGATAAGGGTCTGCTGGCTGCAGATGTGGTAATGGGAAATAGAGTTGCGCGTGCCTTTTGTTGCTTTCACTTGAAGGAGAATTTTTATAAGCGATTTACACAAGGTCTGGAGCCATACTTTTGGCAGATAGCACATGCAAAAATGAGTGATAGTTATGAAGCAGCTGTTTCTGAACTCCGGGAGTTAAGTGGTTCAGCTGCTAACTATCTTGCCGGTATTGATAAAGCTCTTTGGGTTACACCCTTTTTCCTAGGTCAGAGCTACGGCCATAAAACATCAAACATTGTCGAATCTAGTATGAATAAGGTACTAAAGCAAGAACGAGAGCTTCCGATCCTCGACCTCCTCAATGAAATTTGGCTATATATGATGAATCAACGAGCGCAACGATACCAGACAGCCTGTACTCAGGAGCCACAACAAAATTGGTCAGACTTTGCACTTGGTCAACTTACGATATCACGTTCCTGGACACGAAGAAATACTGTCAACATGGCTAATGATAGATTATTTATGGTTCAGCAAATAAACAATAAGCAGTTTATTGTTAATCTTGAAGCCAGAACTTGCACATGTGGCCACTACCAGGAAAATGGTATCCCATGCGGACATGCTCTAAGTTCAATTTACCATCTTGGTCAATCAGCAAATACCTATATCTCGGATGCATTTTCACTTACCACCCTTCGAAACACCTACAGAAGCAACTTTAATCCTATTGTGCTTGCGGATCTTGACAGTTTTACACTTAACCCACAACCAGTTCCTCCACCTTGCCTTTCCCCGTCAAAGTTACGTGCAAAGCTGGGACGACCAAAGGTTAATCGTGCTATGCGTCCTAGCTACCGAAGTCGAATCACACATGCCCGAAGCAATATGACCCCTATTCCGGAAGCTGAACACCCCGGGCCAGTGGGCAAACAAACCTGCCAGAACTGTGGTCTCTCTGGGCATAATCGCCGTACTTGTCTACATCCCAGACTTGAGCTTCTACTTTAGTCTTATTTTCTTTACTTTATTTCCTTAAGTTTTTTTTATTTTTCTTTCATTCATGTTTGGATATTGGGAGAAGAGAGGACTGGGTCGCGCCCTTTGAAAGTCAGCGGTTGTGGTGGTTGGACGGGTCGCGCCGTTTTTTTTTTTTTTTTTTTTTCATGGAAAGTGTTTTGACTTTATCGCTCGGACTATAGAGGTCTGTACATTGGGGGTCATAGTTTTGTTTCCGGAGGGTATGGGAAAGGTATGCAATGGGCCGGAGGGTATGGGAAAGGTTTTCTCTAAGTTATTTACTTGCTGCAAGGTGGGTTAGGGTTATAAACTACAGTTTTGCGGGCTTTCTGGTATGAGACCCTACGGTTCGGTAGAGTACAATGGATTAACAAACTGCATTTTAATTGTACTATACGGCACATTATCATGAATTTTCTCTTTAATGGGATACCTGTGCGAACACTAACTTGTTGATTTACTCGTTCCATTGCAAAACGCGACGCGCGCAGTGAGAAAATCACCCGCACTTGATTCGCGATGTATCCAGCAAAGGAAATCCGATCTCTTAATAGCACCAAACCATGACCATGGAGGCAAGTCTGATGGTTGGCTTACAGTTATTCCGGCTGGGGCCGGTCGTGCAGCGGCTGTGTGAATGTGGATGCGCTGGAATTTGGGAGCCCCGCTCTCAGAGATCTGGACCTTCTCTGCCGAGATACCTTCCACAAGAAGCTGCTGTTTCCCACCTCATCTTTCCACCCCGCTGTCGAAAAGCATAGCTCACAAGTCCCGGAAGCCACAAGGACTATCCACCTCAAAGCTGAGCGCCGATTTTTGCCCATCCTTGGCTACCGCTGCTAAAAGATAGCGAGCTATCATAGCTACACTCTTACACTTTTCCTCTCGAGCGAACAACATTCGTGAAAAAAGAAATGGCAGAGCCCTTCTCCATAGCTGCCAGCGGTTTGGCCGTCATTCACCTCGGTGTGAAAGTTTACCAGCTTTGCTATGAGTACTGCGAAGTAGTCAAAGAGAGCCAACAAGATTTCAAGAAACTAGGAGACGAAATCAAGAGTATTGACAAACAGCTGAACGAGATACAGAGCCTTGCTGTGCAGGGCGATAGGAAAAACCCGCGATATCCCGAGCTCCTTGAATGGACGAAGAACGATAGTTTGAAAGGCTATCAGGCTGCCCTGGAGGAGCTGAAGGACAAGTTAGATGTCCCGGGATGGAGGAAAGCCTCCAGGAAATTACTTTGGCCAGTTCATAAGCCAAAAATGGAGCGTTACCTAGGCTTAGTTGCGGAGCAGAGATCAAAGCTTCAAGTGTTGTTAGAAACCGCCACTATGTAGGTTATTCATTCCTCGGTGCCCTGAGAATCTAACTTCTCCACTTCCTCTTCTCTCTTGTCTTTTTTGTTTTTTTGCCAGTTACCGGGCTAACGGGTTGTATAGGAAGACGGTAGCAATGATGTCGCAAAAACAAGATGGTACTTGGTCACATTATCCCTAACCCTACTAATTATTTTGTGTACTAATATCCGACATTACTAAAACTACAGAGGGAGAGTTCCGAGAAGTACAGAGAGAGTTCCGAGAAGTACAGAGAGAGTTCCGCGAAGTGCAGAGATGGCTTAATGTCGTTGATCCTGCCACAAATTTTTCATCTGCACTTGCCGTTCGCGAACCCGGTACGGGGAATTGGCTGCTGGAGGCACCTGATTATAAGAACTGGAAGGGAGGTAGTGGGGGCGTTTTCTGGCTTCATGGAATGCGTGAGTCTATGGATGAGTGAAATCTTATGCTCCAGGAAATGTCACTAACATTTGTGTCTTGTAGCTGGATGTGGCAAGAGCGTCCTAAGGTGCGAGCCTAATCGCATGTGCGAAGGTGCAATATAACTTCTTTTACTAACTAGCACTTTAGCGCTACCGTCATTGAAGATATCCAAAGCCTATGCAGCATGAGCGACGATTGTGCATTAGCCTATTTTTACTTTACTTTCAGTGACTCGCAGAAGCAAAATTTGGCCAATATGCTCCTATCTCTCATTGGCCAACTACTCCGAGCGCCTTCCGACCCGGTTTTACCCGATGAGATCATGAAATTGTATCACAACTCCAAGGCGATTGGGACGTCACCAAATATAAAAGATCTGCAAACCGTATTTTCATGCATCGCGAAGCTTTCCAAAAAGGCCTTCATTATTTTAGACGCCGTGGACGAATTCCCCAAGGAGACACGGGGGAGTGTCCTATCTTGGATTAGCGAGCTTAGGGCGAATCACAATGCACAATCCTTGTCCATTCTCGTCACTAGCCGTCCCGAGACAGATATAGTGAGATCCCTAGAACCAGTTACCGCTTTTGCAATATCCCTGCAATCCGAAATTATCGATGCAGATATCCGCGCATATATACAGAATTCTTTAGACGGCAAGGATGGCTTCAAGAAATTTACCAAGGAAATTAGGAGTGAGATAGAGGACACACTCGTTTCTCGTGCACAAGGAATGTATGTTATACTCAATTTTCCAGTCTTTAACTTAGGCTGATACAAGGTTGGATATGTGAAGGTTCCGATGGGTAGATTGCCTTTTACGAATTCTCCAGGAATGCATAACGCCAAAGGCTGTTAGAGGCGCCTTGAATGGACTGCCGAAAGACTTAGATTCTGTCTACTTAAGGATCCTTGAGAGCATTCATGAGACACAGAGGGAATACATTCAGCGTGCGATGCATTGGCTCTCATTTTCGGCGGAACCATTGACCTTAGGCCAACTTGCGGAGGCAGTTGTGATCGAATACGACGTCAACAAGTATGGCGAAGATCCAGAAGCTCTTTTTGAGATAGAGTCCCTCATGAGCATTTGCCCAAGTCTTATTTCCTTCGAAGATGCGAGGGACGATCAATCCTCCCCCCAAGAAAGCCAGCGATTACGACTAGCCCACTTTTCGGTAAAGGAATATTTGATCTCCGACCGGGCAGCTCAGGGCTCCAGCGCCTACTACCATATTTCGGAGGATAAATCCAATTTACTGATGAGCCATGCTTGCCTTAGTCGGATATTGCGACATGGTTCTCAAGTTGCTACATCCGCAGACGAAATCCAACCGACGCCGTTTCTCTATCACAGTGCTGAGTATTGGTTCGTATATATTAAAGCTATCGAAAATATCGCACCCGCAACACTCCCTGACGCTTCTCTAAAAGTCCTGGAGCTGGGCCAAAGGTGGCTAGATATACATAACCCCGATGACCATGACTGGAATAGGCCTCCAAGTTCCAGAGTTTACCCACCAGCAATCTACTATTCCTCATTGTTAAATTTGGTGGTGGCCTGTAAATTGCTAGTCGATAGGAAGGAGGATGCAGTAAACGTGGATGCTCAAGGTGGCTGTTATGGCAATGCACTACAAGCAGCTACAATTCGAGGGAATGAG
>LN891041.1:189551-204999 GCA_900010015.1 Tuber aestivum
GTATGCAGCGGGAAGGAATCGGTTGTGCAGCTTCTCCTTGAGCGTGGGGCAGAGGTGAACGCTCAGGGTGGCCCTGATGACAATGCCCTGCAAGCAGCTCAACGGAAGGGGGCCGTTTCGGTTACGCAGCTTCTGCTGAAATATGGGGCAGAGAGGAAGGTCTGAATATGGCCAATGCGCTCCAGCAGGAGTAGTGTAGGTAATGACGAGATTGCCGATAGTTCAATTACTTGAAAACATAGTTTACGAAAGGAATATCGATTGTTTGAGTTATTCCTTTCCTGTCCTCCTGATCCCTAACCCTCGTTTTTCCTCTTATTTCAAATTCTACCTTAAACACCCCTGCCTCCATTCACATGTAATACCTATCACCGCCCGCATTCTACTACAGCCCTACAACGCCGTACGCCTACCCATCCTAAGCGAAGAAATTTCTCGATTGTGCGTGGCGGCTTTTGTGCTGGTTCCTAGCGCCAGCGACCAGGAAGATTCCCTGGAAAACCTCAGCCCCCTTCCTGGTCATATCACTCGACCTCTTTTGAAGTATTAACACAATGCCGGACATATATATTGACAACTGGGCGCAGTAACATTGAACGGACCTAAGTATATGTGGGAACCTGTGCATGCTGGCCCTGAAATATCTTCCCCCTATTTGTTTCCCTCTTTCCTTCCCTTCCTGTTTGCCCCTTCACACGTTATTTCCCGTTGCTCTTATGTCCATTCCTCCACTCTATGCACATAAATTGACCCATTCAACTCCTCCTTCCTCTTTGGCACACATTAGTGAAACCTTCCTTCCGACATCTGCTTCTCCTCCACACCTTTTCAACACGAGTAGTTTCCCGTGGTGGTAGCTCTCTGGTGTTATGATAAATCAGTGATAAATCTTCACCCTTTGTGAAAGGAGCAAGTGAGATCAAGCCAACCATCGGCTCTTTTTGGTCTAGTGTGGGAAGAGATTCTACTGAACCCCTGGTGTTTTTTCAATTCCCCCGACAATTGGTTGTCTCGGGGCACATTTCTCTCTGTTACCATTATCTCTCAACGCTCTAAGCATTTTACTGCCTCTGTATGACGTGTACTGCCATTTTTTACTTCCCCCCGCCAATGCAATTGCCAACGCCCGGGGGGGTTGCGAAGTCTGATGAGCTTGCCCGTTCTCTGGCGCTGGTAGCCTACATACGCCATCAGCTTTGACTTTACGATAAAGACGGTCCGCCCCCCCTATCACATCCGATCCCATTGATCCAACCTTACCTCTTCCTTATCCGTCCAGGCGCCTGCTGAAGACTGTTATTTCAGTTGGAGTGTGTCCTCCACGGCTAAGCCTGTTTCCCCGCCAAAGTCCCGTAGACCCGTTTAGAGCACATTGAAGTGATACAATATGTGGCCAGGAGTACAGAAACTCTCCCGGGACACCCCCAGACCTCTGGATAATTAAAACTAGGTCTAGAGCAGGGATTAAGAGAGAGAAGTTTGGTTCGAAAAATAAGGTGTTCTACCCAGCGTGGCCCATAAATACATATCGCGGCTCTAAAAGAGAGGAAAGAGTGGTACAAGCATATACATATCCGACGTTTCCTCCCACTAACTTTGGGCGGGGAATAAGGTAATTTTATTGAAAAAAGTAGGACATAGTGGTACCCAGATCACGCCGAACCATTAAAAATCACAAACCAAGCATATCCAATTCACGGTGAGACTTGACCTCTTGAACCGGCCTTTCCGGGTTTTTATGGCGCTCCCCCCCCCCCCTCCCACTTCCGTAGGTACTCGACCTTCTCATACCGATCTCCAATTAGCTCACAGGGTAGATGTATTCGAAAATTTAAAAGGCAACCCTGTCACAACGACGATGGCCGGAGCGTTGACTACCCCCAATACTGGATTCTCGCAGTACGGGTACATTGCGAAGTAATAATATATTGGGGCAAGCCCATAGTGACCAGTCCCGGGGGTGATAAAGAGGAAGGGGAATCTGAGGCATGAGGCTGCATGGCTACCCCCAGGGAATACTTCCGGAACTGCTAATAATACCTTTGGGCATTCGTCGCGAGACAGCTCATGGGTAAGGCGTTCCGGTAATAATCCTTCAAATAGTACCACCCGTCTCCAGGCTCAGTCCCAGACCCCTAGAAAATGCGTGGCCCAATTCCCAGATTTTGGCCATCTGGGATAGAGCGGTGAAGCGGTGAGAGAGCGTCGCATCTTCACCAAGGTTGGCGGCGGTGCCCTACATGCAGTAAAGGCTAAACCGGACTAAGGATTTCAAGGTAGGGAGGGTTGCCGACTCTCTGCCTGGCCAATTTCTGGCTCTTGCTCAGGTATGGACGTGGGTGACCGGACAGCCAGGGATTAGAGATGTCAAAGCTTCCTGCTTGTTCGAGAAATTCTTATGCAAGACCCACTCTTTTATTTCCTATGAGGGCAAGAACGGTCAGACCTCTAGAATCCCTGGTTGTCCGGTCACCCACGTCCATACCTGAGTACTTATATCCCTGACCGCCAAATCAGGATCGTTAAATGATTCCAGTAAGAGGTTTCATTGTGGAGAATTGGCCAAGATATGGAGGACTCGACCAAGAATGCTACTCCAGTACTGTGTACCCAGCTCAGTCAGCTGTGCTAGCCACTGATCTTTTGAAGGGAAAAAAGATGTAGG
Organism: Tuber aestivum; assembly: GCA_900010015.1. Classification (NCBI taxonomy): domain Eukaryota; kingdom Fungi; phylum Ascomycota; class Pezizomycetes; order Pezizales; family Tuberaceae; genus Tuber; species Tuber aestivum. Next base: position 192,217 of record LN891041.1, read on the forward strand.
TTTGATTACTAATGTCGGCGACCTCTTTCATCCTAATGGTATGATAAGTTACATGTTCCCCTTATATTAATTTTAATCCCGCTCGATAACTTAACGGAATAGGTAAAGTAAGATGAATAGAGGGAAATTTTCAGGGCCTTGTCACCATTTCCCAATAATTCGACTTGATATATTATCAGATAGTTTCTCCGCTTTTGCCCCTCATTCCCCCCCCCTCCCACCCTCGAGTACAGAATAGCCGTCGGCGGTAGAACCGCGGTATTGGAAGCAAGTGTGGAGAGTGACGGCGTTGGACTTTATAGGTAAATAGCAAGAGTAACGAGTTACACATCACAAACTTCTACCGATCTAGTCCATCTTCCCCCCGGAGATTTCCTTCCTCCCATCCCCCCCTACAGGCACGGCCAATCCGTTCGCCACAAACACCCGGACCAGCAGCCAGAGAACCGAATCCTGCAGATATGGGAGTACGATTCGGTCGAATATTGTTACACCTCACATATCACTCTCCCGGACGACCGAAATCCAAACAATCCGTCCCACACAATGTGTCCTGGGATAGCAGGTGACCGAGGATTTTGGTGTGGAAGGGGTTCAGGGGAGATGTGCCTCATCTAGGGTAGTGAAGCATCTAGTCCTACAAGACCCGTGACATCCGGGGAGGTGCGAGGTGACGGTAGGGAGGCCCAGATATCCTACATACCAGGAAGACAGGGTGGAGTAGTTGCAATTCTCGGATGAAATTCTTGCCATTGCTGGACCTTTCGGCAAATTGTTAACAGAATTAGAGGCACCGAGAAAGGGGCCAAAAGTACTGGGGCTGATTAAGTCTCTAACTTAACAATGACAACAAATTTTTGAGAGCTTAAGAAAGGAAGATACCAATGAATCTAATCTTGAGATAAACTATGGAAAGCAAAAAACAGAACGGAGGTCAGCCCCATGTCACCGAGCCTCTCACTTGGTAGATTGCAAGTGGTCTCCTGGGGGAAGATGTACAGTACCTATGCCGGTACGGCAAGGGATATCGGGAGCTACCCCCGGACGTGCCATAGAAAAAGAGGCAGTCTAACCTCCTGGAGATTGGCGGAGTAGCGCTTGATGTAGGCTGTAGAAAAGGAGAGGAAGAATAAGTGGAAAAGAGTTTAGAGTTCTATTCAGAGTTCTAAACTGTCTAACGCACCCACCCCTGGAGCAGGGCCGGATGGATCACGAGTTATGGTCACTCTAGATGGTACATACAATGCCCCAGAACATCCTTGTGCCTAAGAAAGTCTTACCGCCCTATAGGTACTGTGAGGGCAAAGTTTCCAACATGTATCATCACTCGTTATGCCCGCAGCCGTTCTAGATAAGAATTCTAGATACACCCGGGCACCGGTGGGCAGTGTATACATTCAAGTCGTGGCATTTGTAGCGCGCAAAATATGGGAAGTAGAACGGAGGTGGAACGCGACTGAAATGCAGGTGAAAGTAGATTGACCGGTAGCGTGCTCAATTTACTAAATAGACTCAAGTGAAAACTGGACCCTCCAAGACGTCGTTAATCCGGGTGCGGAGCCGGGCGCAGACTCAATCGGCGACGCAGGTACAAGGGACAGAATGGGAGTATTAACTAATGTCTGCGCACTACAAACTTATGGAGAGGATGGGAATGCCGAGCCGCAATATCGAGCAGAGGGTGGTGGAAGGCGATACCGGTATACGAGGTCAGGGCCAAATGTGTCGGGGCGGAAAGCCGAATGGGTTAGGGGGGGCTCGAGGCCGGATACAATACGAGCTGGGGGAACAGGGGTCAACTGCGATCCAAAAAGGCCAAATCCAATGGGAAAGGTCAGGCCAGAAATAGTAACATTACTAACCTCCCTCCCAGTCAGGCTCGGTTCTATCGCTGTGAGTCCGAAACCAGGCTCGGAGGTTTATGGTCCGTTCAATCTTGTTGAAATGTCGGAATCAAGGTGTGGGCAGAAATGAAAAGGGGATTGGGGTGTCGTGGCCATTGCCAGCAATTTCTCGGGTGTCATCACTACCCAAGTTTCTCAAAGGTTTTTTTTTTCTAGATTGAATTTTGCTTACCGCTCATGTCTAGAGACCCCCGCGTACCACCGTACGAGATCATAGGACCAAGATAGTCGCCGCTAGGGGCGTTTCCGCATGCATTATACTACTCCACTCGGCATCTTTTAGCAGCAGAGTGAAAATTGCTTAGAAGCTCGAGTAGGTAGACCGAAATGTAATCAACACTAACCGCACAAAGGGTTGTTCCAACTACCTAGAAGTTCACTGAACGGCACCGCTACTAGTCGGTCGGGTTCCAAGCACTTTTATCTAGCAACCTATCCTCTATTGCGGATATCAAGGGCTCTTTTCATGCCGGAAAACCTTTAGGGGCTTTGTCTTGATCGGATAAACCTGCTAATATTTGAAGTTTGAATTCTTCCACAGCGTCACGGTTTAGTAGATGTGTAGGGCTGAAAGCTTTGGTAAGGCCAACTGATTTTGGGACTTGATGCTTTTCCTCGAGTGAGATGTTCTAACTCTCGAAAAACCTCCTCGAGGTGCAACGGCATTGTCGTCATGATATATCACTCGACCTGTTTTGAATTAAATTTACAAGGCCGGACATTTATTGACCATTAAGCACCGCAGCATTGAACAGACCCGAGCACACGTAGAAACCCACGCATGCCGGCGCTGAAATGTTTCCGTATATTAGTTTGCTCCTTTCCCCTCCCTCCTGCTCCCCCCCCACTTCGCGTTTTCTTTTCCATTCCTATTCACATTCATTTCTCTACTTGGCGCACAGCGGTTGCCCCAATCAACCGCTCTTTCTTTGGCACACACTAGTGAGACCCCCCTTCCGATCCTCACTTCTCCTCCACGGCTTTTTAACGCGGGATAGATGCCTATGGTGGTAGCCCCCTGGCGTTATGATAAATTAGTAATATATCCTATCGTTTTTGTGAAAGGAGCGCGCAAGCCCAAGAAAATCATCGATTCTTTTTGGTCTAATGCCCGAAGAGATTATACTCAACCGTTGTTCCCCTTGATTCCACCGACACTCCACCGTCCGGGGCAAATCTCCCCGGCGTGCTAAGATCCTCTCGCTACGCTGGAAGAATTGTACCCCTACCGTCCCCGCACGATGTGTACTATCGGTTCTACTCCCCCCGTCCTAGTATTGGCCACCGTCCGAGGCGACGAGGCAGAGTCTGGTGAGTTTTGCTTATTTCTCGATAGTTCGTCTAAGTACCTGCTGAAGACTACTATCTCAGTCTGAATCCATTCCCCCCGGCCAAGCCCACTTTCATACCAGATCCCCGTGCACCAGTTTTGGGGGTATCACAGGGATGCAATATGTGCTTAAAAGTACCACAGTTGTTTGGAAGCACTGCCAGACCTCTAGATAATAGGGATTAGGGTGGAGGTTATTGGTTCAAAAAGCATGGTGTTCCAGCTAATGTGGCTCATAATATATATTACGGCCCCTGAAGAAAGAAGAGAGAGGTACAAGAGCACACATACCCACCCTCTCTTCCAATCAACTTTACGTAGTTTGACAGGAGTTAAAGTAATTGATAGTGGCACCGCGATCAAGTTAAACCATAAGAAATCTTGGAACTCAAAAACATGGTGAAAATTCGCCTCTTGAACCGGGTTATCCGGGTTTTTATGGCGCTCCGGGAACCCCCCCCCCCACTCCTAGTCTAGGGGGTTTTAGCCCACTGAACGCAATCTTTGATCGCTCACCGAGCAGATGTATTCGAAGGGGAAAAAAAGTCAACTCTGTTTCAAGGAGCGACGATGGCTGGAGGGTCGACTATGCCCAGCACTGGAGTTCCGTAGTATATTGTAAAAATAACAATTTATTGGTGAAATCCCATAATCTCTAGTCCTAGGGGTGATAAAGTGGGGGAACTTGAGGGGTGGGGTTACACGTGTGCCCGTTAGAAGCGCTTTTGGATACTCATTCAGGGATATCTCATGCGCATGTCTTTCCGGTACTAATCCATCAAATACTGCCACCCCCCCACCCCCCCTGCGCTCCATCACAGACCTCCAGAAACGCCGGGTTCAATTCCTATATTTTGGCCATCTAGGATAGCATGGGATGCCCGCGAAACCGCATCAGATTTCCACCAAGATTGCCGGCGGTGCCCTATATGCTGTAAGGCCGGAACCGGATTCAGAGTGTTAATGTAGGAAGGCCTTCCGACTCTGCGGGGCAATTTATACTCCTACTTATATCCCGGGTGGCCAGATCAAGGCCGTTAATGATTCTGAGAAGGGCTTCATTGTGGAGGATTGGCCAGGATATGGAAGACCCGATTGAGAATACCACTCCCGTACACCCGGTTCCGCCATAAATGCTAAGTTAGCCACTAAATCCTTGAAGGGAAAGAGATCTAGGTGTGATTGCCAATATCAGCGACCTCATTCATGTTGATGGTATGATACATGACTTTTTTACAATAATTTCAACCCCGCTCAACTGCCTAATGGAATGGGTAAAGTAAGATAAACAGAGGGACATCTCCAGTCTTGTTCCCATTTGTCAATAATTGAACATGATATATTACGGGATAGTTCTCCCACACCTTTGTTCCCTCTGCGTACGCAGAGAACCTTCTATTCAGCCTGTCCTGTGGGCAGCCACACCACTAGCCACCTAGCATGGTTCCTACTTCCCCCATGCCTTCTTTCTTCTCGGATTTCCTTTGTAAAGTGTGCTCTCCTGTTTCCCACCCTCTCACAAATTCCCTCTTAATTTTCACTAGACGTTCTCATTCCCCCCCCTCGAGTACAGAATAGCAGTTAGTGGTAGTGCAGCAGAATGGGAAGCAAGTGTGGAGGAAAGGAATGCTTTTGAAATTTATAGTAAATAGCAAGGCGTAACGAGGTCTATATCACAAACTTCCACCGATTCAGTCTATTTTCCCTTTGGAGATTCCTTTTCTCCCTTCCCCCGGCCCCCTTCAGGTACGGCTACTCCGAATTGGCCTGAAATACCCGGCTAGCAGTCAAAGTTGGAAATCGCGAGATGCTGCTCGGCATGCTCTCACGATAGTCTGTTTGTCTGATCGCATGGGCTCTGGGAGTGCGCTTGCGTTTCTGGTACGATATGGCTTCGGGCGCACGCCTGTGCAGTTTGGCTTTCTCGGGAAGGCGCTTCTTCGATCGCGGGAGTGTGCGGGAGTCTGTGTGGGAGTCTTTAGGAGACAGGAATCCGCTGGAAGGATAGCGGAGGGGCTAGGAGGAAGGCACGAAGGAAAGCGGAAGGTGAAGAAACAACTCAAAAGTGCACAGCGGTGAAGTGAAAAAAATAAGCGCGGATGAGAGATGAAAAATGAGAAGATAGAAGTGGTGGAAACGGTGATCGATGACCATCTAGTTAAGGACTGAATAAGAGATATATAGCTCCAAAGCACCAACAACCATGGAAACACAATGAACTCAAATGAAAAAACACACTATCCTAACTCATCATGATCCTCCACAACCTCCAGCAATCTAGAACGATCCTAAACAAAACTACCATATGCCTAATGGCATAGGGTGTGAAAGAAACACACAAAACTACCAAAAATACCCATATCCTATGCCAACCAGCATAGGATGTAAAAGAAACAAAAAACACTACCCTCTGCCTCTGTACTGCACACTACAAAACATATGCCTGATAACCGCATATCTCCCTAACTGCATATCCGTCTAACCCCATGCCCTATAGGCAATCCAACAGAAGGCCAGAAGGAGGGCCGGAGTTTTGATAGCTGTAGTTTGTCTTTTCTTTTTTAGCTTTTCTTGATTGCTATGTGCGTGGGAGGCGTACCTTGATGATAGAGGGTAAGGACTTTGTCGTCGCTCTCTGTCGCTGATATATACTCCTGTCATTACCGTTAGTTGGTTAGAGAGAGTGCGCACGATAGTTTGGAGAAGTTGGCGAAGTGAAGAGTTCCCCCCCTCCCGCTGTGAGTTGTGCAATCTTTCACGTGAGTGAGCTTGGCGTTTAGTTTTCGTTCTACATCGTTCGCTCGCTCACCATTCGTTTTGCTGCCCGTCCGCCGTTCATTCCACCGTCCATTCGTTCGTTCGATTTTCGCCGCCCGTTCACTGTTCTTTTGCGATATGGCGAAGTCTCCGCCGATCCGCCGTCTGAAAGTCAGAGGACCGAATCCTACAGAAAAAGGAGCATGGTTCGGTCGAATATTGTTACACCTCGGCTGTCACTATCCTGGATGACCAAAATCCAAACCATGCGTCCAGTAAGGCGGGTGACCGGGGCTGGCAGGTGGCCGGGGCTTTGGTGTGAAAGGAGTTTGGGGACGGTGGGCTTTATTTAGGGTAGTGATGCATCAAGCCACGCCAGGCCCGGGACACCGAGGGGAGGTAGCGGTGGGTAGAACAGGATACCTAAGGTGCTGGGAAAGCGGGGTGGGGCAGTCACCGTGCTCGGGTGGAATTTTCGCTCTAAAAGGACTTTTCAGCGAATCGCTGACAGTATTAGAGCACGGAGAAAAGCGCAAAAGTATTGCGGCTAATGAACAATCTCTAAAACAAGATGAGAGACTCTCGAGAGCCGGGAAAAGGGAAAATACTAAAGAAGCTAATCTGGAGACGAACTATCAGAAAGAAAGAAAACAATAGAACGGGGGCTATCTCCGGACGTGCCACAGAAAAAAGGGCAGTCCAACCTCCTAGCGATTGGGATAGTAGTGCTAGACGTAGGATGTAGATTAGGGGAGGAGAGGAAGGGCGAGAGGAGAACAGTCTAGAGCTATATTCAGAGTTCCAAATTGTCTAGTGCGGCCTTCACTGGAGTGGGGCCGGATGGACCGTGAGCTATGGTCAGTCTGCATGGTATATACAACAACCCGGTACACACCGGTGCCCAAGAAAGCCTCGCCGCCATGGGTTTTGTGAGTGCAATGCGTGCGGCATGTACCATTGCCCGTTAAGTCCGCTGTGGTTCCAGATTGGAATGCTAGATTGATCGGGGTCGCAGCGGGATATGTATGCATTCAAGTCGTTGCATCCGTAACAAGCGACAGGTGGAAAGTAGAACGGAAGTGGAACGTGACTAAAATGCGGGTGCAAGTAGATTGGCCGCGAGCGTGCTCAATTACCTAGAGAGATTAAAGTGAATACCGGTACCAGACCTCCCAAGACCCCTTCCATCCTGGTGCGGAGCCGAACGCAGACAAATTCGGCGCTACAGGCACAGCCAAATGTCTGTGCATTGCAAACTTATCGAGAGGGGAGGAATACCAAATGGCAATGCCGAGCAGAGGGCGGTGGAATCCGATACTGGTATGCGAGGCCGGGGCTAAGTGTGATGGGAAAGTCAGACCAGAAATAGTAACATCACGAACCTCCCGCTAGGCTCGGATCTATCGCCGTGAGGCCGAGACCAGTCTCGAAAGTTGATGTTGCTTTCAACCTTTGTTGAAATGCCGCAATCAGGGTGAGTGTGACCAGAAATGAAAAGGAGACTGGGGTATCATAGTCACCACCTTCTCAGATGCCGTCAGTGCCCAAGTTTCTCAAAAGGTTTTTTCCCAGAAGGCAATTTCTCCTGGCTTTAGATTCCACCACTCTCCGCTCAAGAGTTAACCCGAAACACTACTGTCTTCTCGGGGGGGGGGGGGGGGGATTTGAGGAGATGGAAGGACGGGAGAGCTGATCACGTTTCGGAAAACCGTTGCTGGTAATCGCTACCGATCCAGCCATTAATATTGAGAAAATGCGGCGGTTGGATAAGCGAGAGTACTGTACTTGGTGGTGCTGTTGCGGAGTGGTTTGTGAAGCCTTCTTCCGATATCATGGCCTTAATGAGGGGAATGAGTCTGAGGATAGGGAGAGAATTTTCCCGGGATTGTGGTCAAAGGCTGAATAGAAGCCGCGCAGGGAGGGAAGTACAGTACGGTACTCGAGTACCGGCACTTGTCCTTTGGGTACTGTCGGAGTTCTACACTCCTTAGACAGTTCTGTGAGGCGAGGGTAGGCTGGCCAGGGCGTGGACAAACTTGCTCTGGCTTTTCAGACGAAGTAAATAAATTCTAAAAGTAAAGAAAGAAACCTAAAAGCCGAAGACAAGAGTAAAAACAAAGGCCTCTCTCCGGAGGATAGAAAAACTAAAGAAAATCCCGTCTTAAAGAAAAAAAAAACAACGTCCTTTTCCTCAGACAAGACAGATGAAAACTAAGCCGCACTGTTGTTGTCTCTTGTGTGGGTTGTTCTCTCCCAATAAGGGCCCCGGCAGTCCTATTCCCCAGTGCCCCCCACAAATCAACCGAAACACAGTCCCTTGCCCCCTCTCAAAAGCCCTATATCCTACCAAACCTACTACCATTATCCTTATGCTCAAAAGCCCTAACCACTGCTCAGAAACACTATTGCTAAAACAGCTCGCCACAGTACCGGTGTTCTGTGAAAAGGTACTCGTAGCCTGTGCCAATCGCTCCGACACGCAAGAGTGCGGGGCTCGCGAGTTACGCCGAGTTTCATTCGCTGCCTAAGATCCTGCTCACCTCCTATCATGGGTAGCGGTGTCAATACAAGTACGGTACCAGTTCCAGGGCAACCGAGGCATTCAGCCCCACTACGAGTGCGGCCGATAGATGAATTAGTCACGTGCATTATCTCTGGACACCACAACCAGAAGGCCAACCAAATTTTTATCTTATCAGACCCATATGACTAATATATCTATCGGCCGCAATCGTATTCAACCCCACGGTTGAAGAAGGTATCTCCAAGCTTGCTTTTAGCGTGAAAAGAATTTCAGTGTGCATAACACCTTTTCGCACACGAAACTGAAAGACTAACTCGCAACCCAGCGCCCAAAAGGACTCTTTTCCGACAATAGGGCTGGATTCCCCATGAACGGCGGATGTAAACTAAATATATAGTAAGTGAACTTGCTTTGCGCTTGGCAGCTACCTGTCTTGCTCTGCACAGCCTTGCCCCGCCCGCGATAAGAAAACCTCCTCCACGCCAGAGGGGTATGATCATGATGCATTCCTGTGCCTATCATACACTTCAGATACTGCACCATCCTTGGCCGAGACTCGCTTTAGTCTAGACTGCCGCCCGCCTTCAAATTCCAGCGAGCTCGGACCCCGCTTTCCAAGTATGGCCAGACGCGCATGACTCTTTCCTGCGGTTAAAGCAAAATAAAAAAAAATAAAACTGAAAAACGGGCTGGAAAAGGGTTGAAAAATCTTGTAGTTCACCGGATTTATCCCCCCTTTCTGTAGGTTGTTTTTGGAATTTCCTCATTATCTCATAAAGGGCCAAAAGTGAGGTATTTCTTCCTTTGCGTTTCACTAGCGCGATCAAGTGCACTGTCTTGAAAAGGGCAGTCTGCGGATGCCGGTATCGCCCCATCAGACTCAGCGCGACTGCCACTTGGGTGATCGTACGAGGAAGTGTGTTGATAGCAACTTCCTTTTTGGGAGAGGATTGCGCAAGGCAAAGTTGGACATAGCGGTAGCCGGGAAGACGACAGGTACTTGAGTACTGGTAGTTGGGGGAGGCGAACCCGCTGTGAACCAGGATGTGTCCATATTTATTAGAAACCGGGGTCGCATTAGAGAGACTTGAATGGGCTAAAAGGAATGGTTTTCTGATAAGTTATTTACTTGCTGCAAGGTGGATTAGGGTTACAGACTACAGTTTTGCGGGCTTTCTGGTATGAGACCCTGCGGCTCGGTACAGTACAATGGATTAACAAACTGCATTTCAATTGTACGGCACATTATCATGACTTTTCTCTTTAATGGGATACCTGTGCGAACACCAACTTGTTGATTTACTCGTTCCATTGCAAAACGCGATGCGCAGTGAGAAAATCACCCACACTTGATTCGCAATTTATCCAGCAAAGGAAATCCGATATCTTAATAGCACCAAACCATGAAAATGGAGGCAAGTCTGATGGTTGGCCTACAGCCATTCCGGCTGGGGCCGGGCGTGCAGCGGCTGTGTGAATGTGGAAGCGCTGGAATTTGGGAGCCCCGCTCTCAGAGATCTGGACTTTCTCAGAGGAGATACCCTCCACAAGAAGTTGCTGTTTCCCACCTCATCTTTTAACCCGCGGTCGAAAAGCATAACTCATAAGTCCTGGAAGCCACCAAGACTATCCACCTCAAAGCTGAGCGCCGATTTTTGCCCATCCTTCGCTACCGCTTCTAAAAGATAGCGAGCTATCATAGCTACACTCTTACACTTTTCCTCTCGAGCCAACAAAATTCGTGAAAAAAGAAATGGCAGAACCCATCTCCCTGGCTGCCAGCGTTTTGGCCCTCATTCACCTCGGTACAAAGGTTTACCAGCTTTGCGATGACTACTGCGAAGTAGTTAAGGAGAGCCAACAAGATTTCAAGAAACTGGGAGATGAAATCAGGAGTGTTGACAAACAGCTGAAGGAAATACGGAGCCTTGCTCTGCAGGGAGATGAGAACAACCCGCGATACCCCGAGCTTCTTGAGTGGGCGGAAAATGAAAGTTTGAAAGGCTATCAGACTGCACTGGAGGAGCTGAAGGACAAGTTAGATGTCCCGGGATGGAGGAAAGCCTCCAGGAAATTACTTTGGCCAGTTCATAAGCCAAAAATGGAGCGTTACCTAGGCTTAGTTGCGGAGCAGAGATCAAAGCTGCAATTGTTGTTAGAAACCGCCACTATGTAGGTTATCCATTCCTCGGTGCCCGGAGAATCTAACTTCTCCACTTCCTCTTCTCTCTTGTCTTTTTTCTTGTTTTGCCAGTTACCGGGCTAACGGGTTGTATAGGAAGACGGTAACAAAGATGTCGCGAAAACAAGATGGTATTTGGTCACATTATCCCTAACCCTACCAATTATTTTGTGTACTAATATCTGACATTACTAAAACTGCAGAGGGAGAGTTCCGAGAAGTACAGAGAGAGTTCCGAGAAATACAGAAATGGCTTAATGTCGTTGATCCTGCCACAAATTTTTCATCTGCACTTGCTGTTCGCGAACCCGGTACGGGGAATTGGCTGCTGGAGGCACCTGATTATAAGGACTGGAAGGGAGGTAGTGGGGGCGCTTTCTGGCTTCATGGAATGCGTGAGTCTATGGATGAGTGAAATCTTATGCTCCAGAAGGTGTCGCTAACATTTGTGTCTTGTAGCTGGATGTGGCAAGAGCGTCCTAAGGTGCGAGCCTAATCGCATGTGCGAAGGTGCAATATAACTTCTTTTACTGACTAGCACTTTAGCGCTACCGTCATTGAAGATATCCAAAGCCTATGCGGCATGAGTGATGATCATGCATTAGCCTATTTTTACTTTACTTTCAGTGACTCGCAGAAGCAAAATTTGACCAATATGCTCCTATCTCTCATTGGCCAACTACTCCGAGCGCGCTCCGACCCGGTCTTACCCGATGAGATTATGAAATTGTATCACAACTCCAAGGCGATTGGGACGTCACCAAATATAAAAGATCTGCAAACCGTATTTTCATGCATCGCGAAGCTTTCCAAAAAGGCCTTCATTATTTTAGACGCCTTGGACGAATTCCCCAAGGAGACACGGGAGAATGTCCTATCCTGGATTGGCCAGCTTAGGGCGAATCACAATGCAGAATCCTTGTCCATTCTCGTCACTAGCCGTCCCGAGACAGATATAGTGAAATCCTTAGAACCAGTTACCGCTTTTGCAATATCCCTGCAATCCGAAATTATTGATGCAGATATCCGCGCATATATACAGAACTCCTTAGACGGCAAGGATGGATTCAAGAAATTTACCAAGGAAATTAGATGTGAGATAGAGGACACACTCGTTTCTCGTGCGCAAGGAATGTATGTTATACTCAATTTTCCAATCTTTAACTTTGGCTGATACAAGGTTTGATATGTGAAGGTTCCGATGGGTAGATTGCCTTTTGCGAATTCTCCGGGAATGCATAACTCCAAAAGCTGTTAGAGGCGCCTTGAAGGAACTGCCGAAAGACTTAGATTCTGTCTACTTAAGGATCCTTGACAGCATTCATCAGACACAGAGGGAATACATTCAGCGTGCGATGCATTGGCTCTCATTTTCGGCTAAACCATTGACCTTAGGCCAACTTGCGGAGGCAGTTGTGATCGAACACAATGTCAACAAGTATGGCGAGGCTCCAGAAACTCTTTTTGAGATAGAGTCCCTCATGAGCATTTGCCCAAGTCTTATTTCCTTCGAAGATGCGAGAGACGACCAATCCTCGGCCCAGGAAAACCGGCGATTACGACTAGCACACTTCTCGGTAAAGGAATATTTGATCTCCGACCGGGTGGCTCAGGGCCCCAGTGCCTACTACCATATTTCGGAGGATAAAGCCAATTTACTGATGAGCCATGCTTGCCTCAGTCAGATATTGCGACATGGTTCTCAAGTTGCTACATCTGCAGACAAAATCCAAGTGATGCCGTTTCTCCATCATAGTGCTGAGTATTGGTTCATATATATTAAAGCTATCGAGAATATAGCACCCGCACCACTCTCTGACGCTTCTCTGGAAGTCCTGGAGCTGGGCCAAAGTTGGCTAGATATACATGACCCCGATGACCATGACTGGGATAGGCCTCTCGGTTCGGGAGCTTACCCACCAGCAATCTACTATTCTTCATTGTTAAATTTGGTGGTAGCCTGTAAATCACTAGTCAATAGAAATGAGGGTGCAGTAAACGTTGGTGCTCAGGGTGGCTATTATGGAAATGCACTACAAGCAGCTACATATCGGGGAATGGAATCGGTTGTGCAGCTTCTCCTCGG
>LN891041.1:206419-245938 GCA_900010015.1 Tuber aestivum
CGGTTGTGCAGCTTCTCCTCGANCGACGGCGACGTGAATGCTCAGGGTGGCCATTATGGAAATGCACTACAAGCAGCTGAACGGCTGGGGGCCTATTCGGTTACACAGCTTCTGCTGAAATATGGGGCAGAGAGGAAGGTCTGAATATGGCCAATGCGCTCCAGCAGGAGTAGTGTAGGTAATGACGAGATTGCCGATAGTTCAATTACTTGAAAACATAGTTTACTAAAGGAATACCGATTGTTTGAGTTATTCCTTTTCTGTCCTCCTGATACCTAACCCCTCGTTTTTCCTCTTGTTTCAAATTCCCCCTTAAACACCCCTGCCTCCATTTACATGACATTGTAATACCCACCACCGCCCGCATTCTGCTACAGCCCTACAATGCCGTACGCCTACTCATCCTAAGCGAACAAATTTCTCGGTTGTGCGTAACAGCTTTTGTGCTGGTGGCTAGCGCCAGCGACCGGGAAGATTCCCTGGAAAACCTCAGCCCCCTTCCTGGTCATATCACTCGACCTCTTTTGAAGTATTAACACAATGCCGGACATATATATTGACAACTGGGCGCAGTAACATTGAATGGACCTAAGTATATGTGGGAATCTGTGCATGCTGGCCTTGAAATATCTTCCCCCTATTTGTCTCCCTCCTTCCTTCCCTTCCTGTTTGCCCCTTCACACGTTATTTCCCGTTGCTGTTATGTCCATTCCTCCACTCTATGCACAGCAATTGACCCATTCAACTCCTCCTTCCTCTTTGGCACGCATCAGTGAAACTTTCCTTCCGACATCTGCTTCTCCTCCAGACTTTTTCAACACGGGTAGTTGCCCGTGGTGGTAGCTCTCTGGTGTTATGATAAATCAGTGATATATCTTCACCCTTTGTGAAAGGAGCGAGTGAGATCAAGCCAGCCATCGGCTCTTTTTGGCCTAGTGTGGGAAGAGATTCTACTGAACCCCTTCTGTTTTTTCAATTCCACCGACAATTGGTTGTCTCGGGGCACATTTCTCTCTGTTACCATTATCTCTCAACGCTCTAAGCATTTTACTGCCTCTGTATGACGTGTACTGCCATTTTTTACTTCCGGGGTAACTCCCCCCCGCCAACGCAACTGCCAACGCCCGGGGGGTTACGAAGCTTGATGAGCTTGCCCTTTCTCTGGCGCTAGTAGCCTACATACGCGATCAACTTTGACTTTACGATAAAGACGTTCCCCCCCCCCCCATCACATCCGATCCCATTCACCAAACCTTACCTCTTCCTTTTCCGTCTAGGCGCCCGCTAAAGACTGTTATTTCAGTCGGAGTGTATCCTCCCCGGCTAAGTTTGTTTCCCCGCCAAAGTCCCGTGGGCCCCTTCAGAGCACATTGCAGTGATACAATATGTGCCTAGGGGTACAGAAATTCTCTTGGGACACCCCCAGACCTCTGGATAATTAAAACCAGGTCTAGAGCAGGGATTAAGAGAGAGAAGTTTGGTTCGAGAAATAAGGTGTTCTACCCAGCGTGGCCCATAAATACATATCGCGGCTCTAAAAGGGAGGAAAGGGTGGTACAAGCATATACATATCCGACGTTTCCTCCCACTAACTTTGGGCGGGGGATAAGGTAATTTTATTGAAAAAAGTATGACATAGTGGTACCCAGATCACGCCGAACCATTGAAAATGACAAACCAAGCATATCCAAATCACGGTGAGACTTGACCTTTTGAACCGGCCTTTCCGGGTTTTTATGGCGCTCCCCCCCCCCGCCTCCCACTTCCGTAGGTACTCGACCTTCTCATACCGATCTCCAATTAGCTCACAGGGTAATGTATTCGAAAATTTAAAAGGCAACCCTGTCACAACGACGATGGCCCGAGCGTTGACTACCCCCAATACTAGATTCTCGCAGTACAGGTACATTGCCAAGTAATAATATATTGGGGCAAGCCCATGGTGACCAGTCCCGGGGGTGATAAAGAGGAAGGGGAATCTGAGGCATGAGGCTGCATGGCTACCCCCAGGGAATACTTCCGGAACTGCTAATAATACCTTTGGGCATTCGTCGCGAGACAGCTCATAGGTAAGGCGTTCCGGTAATAATCCTTCAAATAGTACCACCCGTCTCCAGGCTCAGTCCCAGACCCCTAGAAAATGCGTGGCCCAAATCCCGGATTTTGGCCATCTGGGATAGAGCGGTGAAACAGTGAAAGAGCGTCGTATCTTCACCAATGTTGGCGGCGGTGCCCTACATACAGTAAAGGCTGAACCGGACTAAGGATGTCAAGGTAGGGAGGGTTGCCGACTCTCTACCTGGCCAATTTCTGGCTCTTGCTCGGGTATGGACGAGGGTGACCGGACAGCCAGGGATTAGAGATGTCAAAGCTTCCTACTTGTTCGAGAAATTCTCATGCAAGACTCACTCTTTTATTTCCTATGAGGGCAAGAACGGTCAGGCCTCTAGAATCCCTGGCTGTCCGGTCACCCACGTCCATACCTGAGTACTTGTATCCCTGTCCGCCAAATCAGGATCGTTAAATGATTCTAGTAAGATGTTTCATTGTGGAGAATTAGCCAAGATATGGGAGACTCGACCAAGAATGCTACTCCAGTACTGTATACCCAGCTCAGTCAGCTATGCTAGCCACTAATCTTTTGAAGGGAAAAAAGATGTAGGTTTGATTACTAATGTCGGCGACCTCTTTCATTCTAATGGCATGATAAGTTACATGTTCCCCTTATATTAATTTTAATCCCGCTCGATAACTTAACGGAATAGGTAAAGTAAGATGAATCGAGGGAAATGTTCAGGGCCTTGTCACCATTTCCCAATAATTCGACTTGATATATTATCAGATAGTTTCTCCGCTTTTGTCACCCATTCCCCCGCCCCCCCCCCCCCTCCCACCCTCGAGTACACAATCGCAGTCGGCGGTAGAACCGCAGTATTGGAAGCAAGCGTGGAGAGTGACGGCATTGAACTTTATTGGTAAATAGCGAGAGTAACGAGTTCCACATCACAAACTTCTACCGATCTAGTCCATCTTCCCCCTACAGATTTCCTTCCTCCCATCCCTCCCTACAGGCATAGTCATTCCGTTCGCCTCCAGCACCGAGACCAGCAGCCAATGAACCGAATCCTACAGAAACGGGAGCACAGTTCGAATATTGTTACCCCTCACCTGTCACTGTCCTGGATGGCCGAAATTCAAACAATCCGTCCCGCACAAGTGGCCCGGGATGGCAGGTAACCGAGGGTTTTGGTGTGGAAGGGGTTCGGGGGCGGTGTGCCTCATTTATGGTAGTGAAGCATCTAGTCCTACAAGACCCGTGACATCGCGGGGAGGTGCGAGGCGACGGTAGGGAGGCGCAGATATCCAACGTACTAGGAAGACAGGGTGGAGCAGTTGCAATCTCGGATGAAATTCTGGTCCTAGCTGGACCTTTCGGCAAATTGTTAACAGAATTAGAGGCACCGAGAAAGGGGCCAAAAGTACTGGGGCTGATTAAGTCTCTAACTTAACAATGACAAGAAATTTTTGAGAGTCTAAAAAAGGAAGATACCAATGAATCTAACCTTGAGATGAACTATGGAAAGCAAAAAACAGAACGGAGGTCAGCCCCATGTCACCGAACCTCTCACTTGGCAGATTGCAAGTGGTCTCCTGGGGGAAGATATACGGTACCTATGCGGGTGCGGCAAGGGATATCGGGGCTACCCCCGGACGTGCCGCAGAAAAAGAGGCAGTCTAACCTCCCGGAGATTGGCGGAGTAGCGCTAGATGTGGGCTGTAGAAAAGGAGAGGAAGAATAAGTGGAAAAGAGTTCAGAGCTCTATTCAGAGTTCTAAACTGTCTAACGCACCCACCCCTGGAGCAGGGCCGGATGGATCACGAGTGATGGTCACTCTAGATGGTACATACAATGCCCCAGAACATCCTTGTGCCCAAAAAAGCCTCACCGCTCTATAGGTACTGTGAGGGCAAAGTTTGCAACATGCATCATCACTCGTTATGCCCGCAGCCGTTCTAGATAGGAATTCTAGATACACCCGGGCACCGGTGGGCAGTGTACACATTCAAGTCGTGGCATTTGTAGCGCGCAAATATGGGAAGCATAACGGAGGTGGAGCGCGACTGAAATTCAGGTGACCGATAGCGTGCTCAATTTCCTAAATAGACTCAAGTGAAAACTGGACCCCCCAAGACCTCTTTAATCCCGGTGCGGAGCCCGGTGCAGACTCAATCGGCGACGCAGGTGCAACGGACAGAATGGGGGTATTAATTAATATCCGCGCACTGCAAACTTATGGAGAGGAGGGGAATGCCGAATAGCAATATCGAGTAGAGGGTAGTGGAAAGCGATACCAGTATGCGAGGTCGCGGCCAAATTTGTCAGGGCGGAAAGCCGAATGGGTTGGGGGGGGCTCGGAGCCGGATACAATACGAGCTGAAGAAACAGGGGCTAACTGCGATACAAAGAGAAGGCCCAATGCGATGGGAAAGGTCAGGCCAGAGATAGTAACGTTATTGACCTCCCAGTCAGGCTCGGTTCTATCACTGTGAGTCCGAAACCAGACTTGGAGGATTATGATCTGTTCAATATTGTTGAAATGTCGGAATCAGGGTGTGAGCAGAATGAAAAGGGGATTGGGGTGTCGTAGCCATTGTCACCAATGTTTCTCAAAGGGTTTTGTTTTTCTAGAAGGCAAGTTCTCCCGGTTGTTGAATTCCACCACTCTCAGTGGGAGAGTTAACCTGAACCGGTAATGTCTTCTCGGGGGAGAGAGGGGATTCAGGAAAACAGAAGGCCGGGAGAGCGGATGACGTTTGGGAAAACTGTAGCTGGTGGTCTCTACCGATCTAGCACCTAGCATCTGGAAAATGTGGCGGTTGAACATGCAAGGGTACTTGGTGGTGCTGCCGTGGAGTGGGTTCCGAACCTTCCGATATCAGGGTCCCAGGATAGGGAGAAAATTCTCTGGGGATTCCGGCCAAAGGCTGAATGGAAGCCGCGCGGGGAAGGTTGTTCTCGGGTATCCGCAGTTGAGTATTCTATCGAGATATGGCTCGTGCCAATCGCTCAACCCACCAGAGTGGGGGGGTGCCCCAGCTTCACCAAGGTTCATTGGCCGCTTAAGATCCCACCCGCTCGCCTGCAGTCATGGGTAGCGGTGTCGATACCAGTCCCAGGATAATGGAAGCATTGAGCTGTGCGGTTGAAAAAGGTATTTCCGGGTCTGTTCTGCGGGTGAAATAATTTTGGTGTGTACAAGGCCTCTTCACAAACAAAGCCGAAAGATTAACTCGAAAGCTGTCACTCCAAGAAACACTGTTTCGAGTCCGGCTGCTGGCGGGTAAACCAAATGATTAGTAAGCGAACATGTTTATTCTTGGCGGCGGCTCCGCGTGTCGCCCCGCCAGGGGAAATGGTGGATTCCTGTGCATATCAGTCTAAATTTACCTACGAATACCATTCGTAGAAAATAGTGGAAAAAGAATGAAAATGAAAATGAAAAAGGATTGAAAAAATGTCACGATTCACCACAAATGCATTTACCCCTCCTTTCTGCGGATTATTTTTCGAATTTTTCTCCCCCTTTTATAAAGGGCCAAAGGTGAGGAGATTCCTTCCATGGGTCTCACGAGTATCCCGAGAGTCTCGCGGCCAAAGACATTGTCTTAAAAAGGGCGACCCATCTGCGGATGCATGAAACATAGAGCCCCATCCGGCTCTGCGTAGTACTCGTACAAGTATTCGAGTGCCGGTACGGGTACACACGATACGGTACAGAACCGTACAGGTCTCAATTGGTCTACTACCGTATATCATACTCCTATCATAACCGCCATCATAAATCACAACAAGCCTCCTGTAGACTTATGGAGGTTGTTTAAAATTGGAGTCGGTGCGCATGTTACGCAATAGAGTGCCATAGTTAATTCTGCCCACCGAACGCCGACCATCCAACCGGAAACACGGAACCGGGCAAAGTGTCGAATTTTCCCACCCCAGAGACACGACAATGGCTTGGATGGTTACAAGAGAAAATTTGTTGATGGCGTACTGGCAGCGGCTGCAAATGAATCCGCTGCGATACCGGTACTCGGGGATGTTCATAGATATGAGGAAACAGGGCCCGCCTTCGAGGGATCTGCATGGGTCAGACGGGGTAGTTTTCTGATACTTATTCATACGGTACCTGCTTCAAGGTGAGTCAGGGTTAAAACTACAGTTTAGCGGGCGTCCCGGTACCATACGGCACAGTACGAGTGCCGCCGATAGATATATTCGTCACGTGAGTCTGATAAGAAAATTTCGGTGCACCTTTTAGCTGCGATGTGTCCTTAGATAAGGCACGTGACGAATATATTTATCGGCCGCACGCGTACACACGGATTAACCAACCGCATTTCAACTGTACGGTACGGTACGGCACATTATCAGAACTTTTCTCCTTAGTATGATACAAGTACTTGTATCTGTGTGAACACGAACTTATTACTAAGTACTCGTTCTATTGAAAAACGAGACGTGTAGCGAGAAAATTATCGCACCTGATTCGCAATCCATCAAGCGAAGGAAATCGGATCTTTTAATGGGACCAAAGCCTGAACATGGAGGCAAGTCTACGAGTAATGGTTGGCTTACAGTCGTTGCGCCCGGGACCGGGCGTTCAGCTGCTGTGTGAATGTGCAAGCGCTGTAATTTGGGAGCCCCGCTCTCAGAGATCTGGAAAAAAAATTCTCTGCCGAGATACCCTCCACAAGAAGCTGCTGTCTCCCACTTCATCTTGCAATCTACAGTCGAAAAGAATAATTCATACGTAGACTATCGGAAGTCACAGGGACTGTCTACCTCAAAGTTGAGCGCCGATTTTTGTCCATCTTTCACTGCCGCTACTAAAAGATAGCGATATAACAGAGCCACACCCTTACACTTTCCCTCTCGAGCCAACAAAATTCGTGAGAAAAGAAATGGCAGAGCCCTTCTCCGTGGCTGCCAGCGGCTTGGCCCTCATTCACCTCGGCGTGAAGGTTTACCAGCTTTGCGATGACTACTGCGATGTAGTCAAGGAGAGCCAACAAGATTTCAAGAAATTGGGAGATGAAATCAGGAGTATTGACAAACAGTTGAAGGAAATACGGAGCCTTGCTACGCAGGGAGATGAGAACAACCCGCGATATCCCGAGCTCCTTGAGTGGACGAAAAACGAAAGTTTGAAAGGCTATCAGACTACCCTAGAGGAGTTGAAGGACAAGTTAGATGTCCCGGGATGGAGGAAATCCTCCAGGAAATTACTTTGGCCAGTTCACAAGCCAAAAATGGAGCGCTACCTAGGCTTGGTTGCGGAGCAGAGATCAAAGCTTCAATTGTTGCTAAACACCGCCACAACGTAGGTTACCCATTCCTCGGTGCCCTGAGAATCTAACTTCCCCACTTGCTCTTCACTTCTTTTTTTTTTTTTTTTTTTTCCCAGTTGGTAGACTAATGGGTTTCTTAGGAAGACGGTAACAAAGATGTCGCGAAAACAAGATGGTACTTGGTCACATTATCCCTAACCCTGCCGATTATTTTCTTTACTAATATCTGACATTTCTAAAACCGCAGAGAGTGAATTTCGGGAAGTACAGAGATGGCTTAACGTCGTTGATCCTGCTACCAATTTTTCATCTGCACTTGCTGTTCGTGAACCCGGGACGGGGAATTGGCTTCTGGAGGGACGTGATTATAAGTACTGGAGGGAAGGTAGTGGGGGCGTTCTCTGGCTTCATGGAATACGTGAGTCTATGGATGAGGAAAATCTTATGCTCCGAAAAATCAACTAACATTTGTGTCTTGTAGCTGGATGCGGCAAGAGTGTCCTGAGGTGCGAACCTAATCGCATGTCCGGAGGTGCAATATAACTTCTTTTACTAACTAACACTTCAGTGCTACCGTCATCGAAGATATCCAAAGCCTATGCAGCATGAGCGATGATCATGCTTTGGCCTATTTTTACTTTACTTTCAGTGACTCGCAAAAGCAAAACCTGGCCAATATGCTCCTATCTCTCATTGGCCAACTACTCCGAGCGCGTTCCGACCTGGTCTTACCCGATGAGATTATGAAATTGTATCATAACTCCAAGGCAATTGGAACGTCACCCAATATAAAAGATCTGCGAACCGTATTTTCACGCATCGCGAAGCTTTCTAAAAAGGCCTTTATTATTTTAGATGCCTTGGACGAATTCCCCAAGGAGACACGGGGGAGTGTCCTATCCTGGATTGGCGAGCTTACGGTGGATCATGATGCGGGATCGCTGCCCATTCTCGTCACTAGCCGTCCCGAGGCGGATATAGTGGGATCCTTAGAACCGCTTACCACTTTTGCAATATCCCTGCAATCCGGGATTATTGATGCAGATATCCGCGCATATATACAGAACTCTTTAGACGGCAAGGATGGCTTCAAGAAATTTACCAAGGAAATTAGATGTGAGATAGAGGACACACTCGTTTCTCGTGCACAAGGAATGTATGTTACACTCAATTTTCCAATCTTCAACTTAGGCTGATACAAGGTTTGATATGTGAAGGTTCCGATGGGTAGATTGCCTTTTACGAATTCTCCAGGAATGCATAACGCCAAAAGCTGTTAGAGGCGCCTTGAAGGAACTGCCGAAAGACTTAGATTCTGTCTACTTAAGGATCCTTGACAGCATTCATGAGACACAGAGGGAATACATTCAGCGTGCGATGCATTGGCTCTCGTTTTCGGCTAAACCATTGACCTTAGGCCAACTTGCGGAGGCAGTTGTGATCGAATCCGATGTCAACAATTACGGCGAAGATCCAGAAACTCTTTTTGAGATACATTCCCTCATGAGCATTTGCCCAAGTCTTATTTCCTTCGAAGATGCGAGGGACGATCAATCCTCCGCCAAGGAAACCCGGCTATTACGACTAGCGCATTTTTCGGTAAAGGAATATTTGATCTCCGACCGGGCAGCTCAGGGCCCCAGTGCCTACTACCATATTTCGGAGGATAAAGCCAATTTACTGATGAGCCATGCTTGCCTCAGTCGGATATTGCGATATGGTTCTCAAGTTGCTATATCCGCAGACAAAATCCAAGTGACCCCATTTCTCCGTCATAGTGCTCGTTATTGGTTCATATATATTAAAGCTATCGAGAATATAGCACCCGCACCACTCTCTAACGCTTCTCTCAAAGTCCTGGAGCTGGGCCAAAGTTGGCTAGATATACATAACCCTGATGACCCTGACTGGAATAGGCCTCTGGGTTCTAGAGTTTACCCACCAGCAATCTACTATTCCTCATTGTTAAATTTGGTGGTGCCCTGTAAATTGCTGGTCGATAGGAAGGAGGATGCAGTAAACGTGGATGCTCAAGGTGGCTGTTATGGCAATGCACTACAAGCAGCTACAATTCGAGGGAATGAGTCGGTTTTGCAGCTTCTCCTCGAGCGTGGGGCAGATGTGAATGCTCAGGGTGGGGAGTATGGTAATGCACTACAAGCGGCGGCATCGGAAGGAAAAGAATCGGTTGTCCAGTTTCTCCTCGGTCATGGGGCAGAGGTCAACGCCCCAGGTGGCATTTTGGGTAACGCACTACAAGCAGCTGCACGCAGCGGGCAGGAATCGGTTGTGCAGCTTCTCCTAGACCGTGGAGCAGAGGTGAATGCTCAGGGTGGCCATTATGGAAATGCACTACAAGCAGCTGCACAAAGCGAGAAGGAATCGGTTGTGCAGCTTCTCCTTGAGCATGGGGCAGATGTGAACGCTCAGGGTGGCCGTTATGGCAATGCCCTGCAAGCAGCTGAACGGCTGGGGGCCGATTCGGTTATACAGCTTCTGTTGAAATATGGGGCTGAGAGAAAGATCTGAATATGGCCTGTGCGCTGCAGCACGAGTAGTTTCGGTAGTGACGAGGTTGTCGGTAGTTTAATTACTTGAAAAGGATAGTTTGCTAGGGAATATCGATTCTTTGAGTTATTCCTTTCCTGTCCTCCTGATCCCTAACCCCTCGTTTTTCCTCTTGTCCAGAAACTCCAGAACAAAAGAACCCCCCCCCCCCCCAACATTCCGGAACCTCTGCGGTCAGCCATAACCCACTACCCTTCGTCCGCAACCTACCAACCTCTGCGATCTAGCAGCGGGACCTGGTATAAGAAATTCCCACTCTCAAGCCTTTCCCAAACTTTAGCTTCGCAAATCCCCAGGAGGAAGCAGCCAATATTCTCTTTACCCCTACAATCTGTAGGCTCCTAAGGACAGAGCAAAGTGAATGCCATAGTTCACCCTCTCCTCCACGATCTACCCAAAGCTTCGACGAGTATTTCGCGGATAGTGTGAAATATAATGGAGCTGGTCCAAGCTGGCAGATGGAGTTTTTTTCCTACGGCCTATGTCCAGGGACTCCTGCGTTTATCGTAAGAGTTCAGGGGGCTAGGATGGCGGCAGCTGGTTGTATTTCTTTTCAGGAATCATACTTCATCACTCGCCATCTTTCAGCAGCAAAGTACAAATTGCTCGGGAGCTGGAGCAGACAGAGACTGAATTAATGGTAGCCGCACAAATTGTTGTTTTAGCTGCCGGGGGCTCTGTTGCAAGACACCCCTACTAGCCGATCCTGTTCCGAGCCCTTTGTCTGATGGCTTATCCTCAGTTGCGAATATCAATAGCTTTTTTTCATACCCAAGGGTCTTTACGGGTGTTGATTGGATAAATCTGCTAGTATTTAGAGTCTAAACCCTAGTATGATACCCTGCAGTAGTTCGGCATATGTACAGGACTGGAAGCTTTGATAAGGCAACTATCATACTTTTGGGTTTGAGTGCTCTTCCCGAGGGATGTTTCAACAGCTCTAGACTCTAGAGAAACTGTTAGAAAAGATGATTGCGCGTCCAAGATACAATGTCATTATGTCTCTTATTGCTCTCATTCTGTGTTTGCTCGATGGTACCACTACATACATTTCCTTTCTCTCATCTTTCTCTCCTTCTTCTCTTTGAGAACAATAGCAAATCAATCAAGATCTTCTTCTTCTCTGATTCCGAATATCCATCGATAGTTCCAACAGGTTATGAGCCCGGGATTGACGCAAACCAATTCCACTGCCAAAAGTTACTCATCCTTAACGTCAAACCTCCTTCTTGTCTTCCCAATATTCCTACTTTTTCTTCACCTTGCCTTTGCACTTACTCTTATCTTAATTGCCCCTTGTCGACCGCTATCCCTCCGCCTAACATCATGTCGGACCTCTCCAATTCCAGAAATTCATTTAATTCTAAGTTTGTTGGTACAATCGCTCACCTAGATCACCTCAATTACAACATTTGGTGCCCCAATGTTCAGATTCACCTTGAAGCCATTCAAGGGTTTGGCCTTGTTACCGGTGAATTGAATACACCTATACTCTTAGAGGATGGATCAAACGATGATGAAATACAAGAATTCCAAGTTCTTGAGGCAAAGGTGAAAGGATTTCTTCTTGCTACTTGCTCGTTACCGGCTAGAAGATATCTTGCTAGTATAGCAACTCCCCAGGAAATGTGGACTATATTGAAGGAGCGCTTTGACAACACCGCTTCAACCAAGGGAAGACTCTCTATTCGAAAGCAGTTCTATACCACCAAGCCGATCCATGGTCAACCTCTAAGCAACTTTATTTCTACACTTCACTCGCTACAATACCAACTTACAGGAACGGACCATGCGATCGATGATGAAACCTTCAAAGACCATTTACTCCAATCTCTACCCTCATCATATAATACCTTAGTGGAGATTATCCAGGAACGTGAAAGTTCAATTACGGTTGCAGAAGTGATCCATAAAGTCTTGCAAGCAGAAATGTCGAAGGCAAACAAGGACCTGATGCAGCTGGGAGAGCAGGAAGGTAGAAATTCAAATACCATACAGGAAGGTTCAGGATTGCTTTCAGAGAATACGCCTGGTCGGAGATCCTATCGTGCCAGTAGACAGGGCCGCCGGGGATTCTCCAATACTACTACGGCTAAGCGATTTTTTCGGGAGCCATATGCTCGACCATTTAATGGAAACTGTAACAGGTGTGGCCGCCGAGGCCATAAGGCTGTTTCCTGTTCTCAAAGATCAAGCTCTTTACAGCCTCTCAATCTACAATCAGTCCAGTGCTTCTCCTGCGGTGAGGAAGGACATGGAACAAGAGGCTGTCCTTACGCTAGCCTGACTCAGTCTCAGGCAGCAAAGGGCAGAAGCTGTTTTGACAAATGGTTAGCAGCTACCCGAAGTACAGTTGCAGGACCGGGGAATGTACTACAAGCGTCAGAAACTCAAAAGCTTGATCCTCCAGGCCCCGGCCCCTCAAATTCCCTTTGACTAGCCGACCGACTTGAAGACAAATATAGAGTTGGCTTGAGTCTATATTGCAAGATACCGGAACGTGATTTTTGCTTTCTTTCTGTCTCTCCCTTTATTACCCCTTCTGCTTTTTCTTCTTCGAATCCTTTTATCTCCCAGTTCTCATTATTCCAATGGATTCTTGACTCTGGTGCATCGCATCATATGTGCAACTCCAAGTCTCAGTTTCTTAACCTAGAAAAACTCCCCAACAATTTACCTATTCGACTTGGTGATAAAACTCTAATTATTGCCACCCATGGTGGCCAACTCCGCCTAGGAAGTCTTAGCCTGAATGCGCTCTATGTTCCACAATTTCGGCTCTCTCTTCTTTCTATTGGTCAACTGGATATGATTGGCCTCAAGGCCGTATTTATGAATCATTCTTGCCTTATTACTAAGGCAGACTCGGATCGTCTTAGTACAAAGGATACTCGTATCATACTTCAGGCTACCTATGTTGATGGTCTATATGTCCTGGATACCTCCGAGTCTACTCTAGCTAGAGAGGACTTGGAAAATACTGATAATCTCAATCTGGTGTCTGATTGTGAAGCAACTGGGAAACCTGAGGTGCTGTTTTCCCAAACTAAATTACCCAAAGATATTTGGCATCGCCGGCTTGCACATCTACATCCGGCGGCAGTCAAGAGAATTGTAGGAGTTGCGCTTGACTCTAAACCAAAGGAAATTGCAGATCTTGATGCAATAGGGGTCCTGGACTGTTCAACCTGCGTCCTATCCAAGCAGCGAAAAAGAAGAAGTCAGATACCTGCTGAACGGTCTCAGAGTCCATTTGAGCTCATTCACTCCGACACTTGTGGCCCCCTACTACAATCAAATGGAGGCTCCAAGTACTACATTCTCTTTATTGATGATTATACTCGCTTCGTTTTCATCTATTTCTTAAAGGCCAAAAACTCTAAGGCTTGTCTGAAGTCCTTTGAAAATGTGCTTAAGTATTTGGCTACCCAATATCCTCAGTACTCGGTGAAAAGGTTTTGTTCAGACAACGGCCGCGCTGAATATGATAATGAGCAATTTCAAAACCTACTTACCAGAAATGGAATTGTCTTTCAGCCCTCTCCCCCATATACACCGCATATGAATAGTATTTCAGAAAGGATGATTCAAACGCTGAACTCCCGTGCTCGCTCTCTCCTTATTGATAGTCATTTGCCAATGACCTTCTGGGCAGAAGCAATTAATACTTCTGTTTACCTTCATCGCCGGTCTCCTACATCCGCATTGGAAAACAAGTCACAACTAGAGGTTCTCTGTCCGGAGGCACCTGTTACTTTACAGCATTTACGACGCTTTGGGTGCTTAGCATACCATCGTGTACCAGATACAGTTAGGACTTCTAATGAAGTCAAGTTTACTCCACGCTCTCTTCCATGTATGATGATTGGATATGGTGAATCAACAAAGATTTGGAGACTATGGGACTTTAGAGGAAACAATGGAGCTGGGCGCCCTATTCACAGTTCTAGTGTTGTATTCTGTGAGATTGAGAATGCAATCTCTTCATGCTCAGGAATTTCGCCTCCTGCGTCCGAGACAGTTCTCTTACAACCTCCACTTTTTGAATCAGAAAAGAGTTCAACAGGCTCTTCCGGTTTGAATACCTTTGATCCCAAGCTCAATCTACCAGTTGAGCTTGAGCAACCGTGCGGCACTCCTGAGCTTGACTTGCTTGCGGTTGAGGATCATAGAGGTCAGTTGAATAATTTCTCCTTGTCTCGAAATAGTAGACTTGGACTTCAAAAGATATGTTCTTTTTCTCTTTCTCTTGCATTATTTCTCTTTAATATCTATTCTATTTCCTGCCCATCAAAAATAAAAGGTTGCTACTATCTCTCTCTTGTAGCTCGTCCCTGTTTAGTACAGGTAGAAGATGGCTCCTCGTCTCTGATCTTGCCTCTATCTGCGTATAGGCGGAAGATAGTTCTCTCTCTCTAGTCATGACTCTCTCTGTGTGGAGGAGAAACACTACTGTCTCTCTCTCTTCTAGCTCTTCACTGTTTCCGTACAGGTAGAAGATAGTTCGCTCTCTCTGATCTTACCTCTGTCTCCGTATCAGACACAGGCAAAGATGTATTCTCTCTTACAAACCACTCTTACTCTCTCTGTTGTCGGTTTTGTTTCTACTGGGTTGAAAGAATACCTGCATTGCTTTATTCCTATTACTATATTATAGTAAAGACATGACTTCTAATACTTTAAATATAGGAGATCAAGATCTAGAGATTGATCCCGCTCAGGGCAATAAGCTATCTCCAAGTCCTACGGAGGCATCTATTCAAGCAGAAGACGTAATTAAAGAGCCAGCCAGTCTTGTGGATGAGGAGATTAATGAAGTCTCTATTCCACGGCAGTCACGCAAAAGACCAAGAGATCTCCGGAACTACAATATCTTAAAGCGCGTTCATGATGAGTTTGTAAGAGAAAGAGAGCAAAGACAACTCAACAATGCTGAGGTTGGATCGGTACTTGCAGTGCAAGTAAACTTGATGCTTGACGGTATAGAACTACAAGATCCAAGGACGTTCGAAGAAGCCATGACTTCCGATCATGCATTGGAGTGGAAGCAGGCAATCAATGCTGAAATAGAGGCCTTGCTTGAAAGCAAAACCTGGGTTGGGATTATGGAGATTCCAGCTTCAAGCTATAGCTCATCCTCTCCCATTATACCAATTGGATCCAAGTGGGTATTTCGAATCAAACTAAATCCTGATAATACTCGACGATTTAAGGCTCGACTTGTCATTAAAGGCTATGAGCAGCGTCATGGCCTTGACTATGATACCACATATGCGCCTGTCAGCCGACTACCTACACTAAGAATTCTCTTGGCTACTGCTGCATTTCGACGGTGGTATATAGACCATGTTGATGTTGTTACAGCATTCTTAAACCCGAAAATTGACCGAGAGGAAGTCTATATGGAGCTTCCAGCTGGCCTTGCTGAAATTCGATCAGATATACAGTACTCTACTGTATTGCTTCAAAAGGCCCTTTATGGATTAAAGCAAGCACCTCGATTATGGTATAAGGCAATTGATTCGCTATTGGTATCAATGAAGTTTACCAAGTCATCCGCAGAGCCTAACCTCTATATCCGTGAAAACTTCTATTTAATCCTTTATGTTGATGATATGTTGATGATTTACAAGGATCCCGCTGTTGCTCAAGATGTTAAAAGATGTCTAAATGCCACTTACCGGATGTCAGACTTGGGACCAGTTAAGCGATTTCTTGGATTCGAAATCAAGCAACATGGAGATAGGTCCTACTCTATCTCCCAAGAACGGTACATCGATATCATTCTCCAGCGGTTTGGTATGGAACATGCCAATGGCGTTTCTACTCCATTGAATAAGCATGTTCATCTTTCAGAGTTCAGCAATGATAAACCTATTGATCAACACTCTTATCTTCAAAAGATTGGTGCTCTAATGTATCTATCTCTCGGTACACGCCCTGATATCACGTATGCTATATCAGCTCTTAGCAGCTATAGCTCAAATCCCCATACAGTCCACCATACGGCTGTGAACTGGGTTCTCCGCTATTTGAAACAATCGAAGTCCAGGATTCTTCACTATAGGAGTAGTCCGATCCGACCAGCGCTTATTGGATTCACAGATGCTGATTGGGCCAATGATACACAATCTCAAAGATCCGTCGGTGCATTCATTTTTCTTCTTGGAGTACCGGTATCATGGCAGTCGAAGTGGCAAAGTATTGTTGCTACTTCTACACTAGAATCTGAATACTCTGCCTACCTCGAGGCAGTAAAAGAGGTTCTATGGCTTCGTCAGATTCTTGCAGATGTGGTATGGGAAGAAGGAGAATTAACCTCTAGCCACCATGATTCTTATCCCCTCGGCATAGAACCCAGACCCAGTCAACAAGGCACAGATATTGCCTCTTACACTAGTTCACCACCGACGGTTGATAGTACCTCCAACCCAGGATATTCAGCAACCCTTTCCAAACCGACTATTATTTATTCTGATAGTGAACGAGCTTTACAAACGGTAAAGTCAGAAGGAGTTACTGCGCGGAATAAACATTTCGATATTCGGCTCTTCAAGTCCCGTGAAGTTCAGCAGCTCGGAATTGTTCAATTTACCTTTACTCCAGGAACCGAAAACGCAGCCGATGGCCTTACTAAGGCATTACCTGATGTACTTCATTGTCACTTCCTTTCCATGTTGGGTTTCACAACTTAATCCACTTTCGTTTCATTCTTTACTTTCTTTTAATTTTTCTTTCTTTGCTCTTATACTATATTATGCTAGTTATTAATTGATCAGGAGGAGCTGAGAGTATACCTTTTCCCCCTTGAGACAATAATGGATAGGGGGTTTTTACTGGTGCTTGATGAAGCTCGGGATTGGGGATATTGTTATTTTTATATTTTTATTTTGTTAATTATAGTGTTTCCTTTTTGCCTTAGTTCTTGTTAAATGCTTACATGGGCGGGAAGTGTTAGAAAAGATGATTGCGCGTCCAAGATACAATGTCATTATGTCTCTTATTGCTCTCATTCTGTGTTTGCTCGATGGTACCACTACATACATTTCCTTTCTCTCATCTTTCTCTCCTTCTCCTCTTTGAGAACAATAGCAAATCAATCAAGATCTTCTTCTTCTCTGATTCCGAATATCCATCAATAGTTCCAACAGAAACCTCAGGTGCAACAGCGTTCGTGTCATGATATATCACTCGACCTCTTTGAAGCGTTGGTACAATGCCGGACATCCAGTATAAATCGACGATTAACCACGGTAGCATTGAACTATATTTGTTTTCTCCTTTCCTTCCCCCCCCTGTTCCCCACTTCATACTCTATTTCTCATTGCTATTATGTCCGTCCTCCGCTCTGTGAACAGCGGTCGACTAATTCAACCCCTCTCTCCTCTTTGGCAGACATCAGTGAAACTTTATTCCGATACCTGCTCCCCCTCACACCTTTTCAACACGGGACAGATGCCCATGGTGCTACCTCGCTAGTGTTGTGGTAAATCGCCGACATATCGTCCCTCTGTGTGGAAGCAGCGAGTGAGGGAGAGCAGGCGAACCATTAGCCCTTTTTTGCCTAGTGGCGGGAGATATTCTACTCAGGTACGTAACCATTGCTCCTTGATTCCCATGCTACCGACACCCGGTTGCCTTGGTACACATTTCTCTGGCCGATGATTCTCTCGCTATGCCGTCAGCATTGCACCGTCTCCCCGTGGTGTATACTGCTATTTTGATTTGTTCCCATATCATAATGGCCACGGCCCGGTGGAATCCCGCAGAGTTTAGTGAGCTTTGCCCTTTCTCCGGCGCTTACAGCTTGCGTACAGTACATGATCATCTTTGACTTTACAATAGAGAATGTCGGCCCCATCCTATCACATCCTATCCCACTCACCAAATTTTATTTATTATCCGTCTAGGTACAGTACCCTCTAGGTTAAAGACTATTGTTTCTATCTGAATCTATTCTCTACGGCTAAGCCTACTTCCTGGCCGAAGCCTTGTGGACCTGTTTGAAGCCTATCAAAGGGATGCCACATGTGGCTAAAAGTACAGCAATCCTCTTGAAGCACTGTCAGAGCTCTGGATAACTAAAACCAGGTTTAGAGCAGGGATTAAGAAAGAGAAATTTAGTTTAAAAAATAAGGTGTTTACTCAGCGTGGCTCATAAACACATATTGCCCCTCTCAAAGGGAGAAAACGAGAGGCACAAGCGTACAGATGCCCGATCTTTCCTCCCATTAACTTGGCGCGGGAGATAGGGCAATTTTATTGAAACAAGTAATACACAGTGGTAGCTAGATCGCACCGAACCATTAAAAATCAGTTACATAGCACATTCAAATCTTGGTGAGACTTGACCTCTTGAACCGGCATTTCTGGGTCTCTATGGCGCTCCGAGAACCCCCCCCCCCCCACTTCTATAGGTATTTGACCTTCTCAGACCGAACTTCTAATGGCTTACAGGGGAGATGTATTCGAAGATGAAAAAGGCAACTCTGTTAAACTTACAAGGAGCGACGATGGCCGGAGCGTTGACTACCCCCAATACTAGAGTCCCGCTGTGCAAGTACAGTGCGGAATAACAATCTATTGGTGCAAACCCATGATAACCAGTAGCGAGAGCGATAAAGAGGAAGGGGAACCTGAGGGGTGAGGATGCATGGCTACCCCCCAGGAAATACTTCCGGAAGTGCTAATAACACCTTTGGGCATTCATCGAGAGACAGCTCATGGGTAAGACATTCCGGTAATAATCCTTCAAACACTACCACCCGTCTCCAGGCTCGGTCCCAGATCCCTAGAAAATGCGTGGCCCGATTCCCAGATTTTGATCATCCGGGATAGCACGGTGTAACCGTGAAAGAGCGTCGCATTTTTACCAAGGTTGGTGACGGTGCCCTATATTCAGTAAAGCCTGAACCGGACCAAGGATGTCAAGGTAGGAAGGGGTTGCTGACTCTCTGCCTGGCCAATTTCTAGTTCCTACTTTCTCGCTCCTACTTATATTCCTGCCCCAAATCAGGTTTCTCTCTCCCCCTCCCCCTACAGGCACAGTCATTCCGTTCGCCCCCAGCACCGAGCCTAGCAGCCAATGAACCGAATCCTACAGAAACGGGACTACGATTCGGTCGAATATTGTTACACCTCACCTGTTACTATCCCGGATGGCCGAAACCCAAACAATCCATCCCGCAAAGAGTGGCCCAGAATGGCAGGTGGCCAGGGATTTTGGTGTGGAAGGGGTTCGGGGGCAGTGTGCTTCATGTAGGGTAGTGAATCA
Source organism: Tuber aestivum (assembly GCA_900010015.1). Lineage (NCBI taxonomy): Eukaryota > Fungi > Ascomycota > Pezizomycetes > Pezizales > Tuberaceae > Tuber > Tuber aestivum. Next base: position 225,612 of record LN891041.1, read on the forward strand.
TCTAGTCCTACAAGACCCGGTACATCACAGGGAAGTGTAAGGTGATGGCGGGGAGGCCCAGATACCCTACGTACTAGGAAGGCAGGGTGGGGTAGCTGCGACGCTCGGATGAAATTCTCGCCCTAGCTGGACCTTTCAGCAAATCGTTGCCAGAATTAGAGACACCGAGAAAGGGCAAAAAGTACTAAGTTAGGGCTGATAAAGTCTCTAATTTGACCAAGACAATAAACTTTCGAGAGCCTAAAAAAGGAAGATACCAATGAAGCTAATCTTGAGATGAACTATGGGAAGTAAAAACTGGAATGGAGGTCAGCCCCAAAGCAGCAACCGAACCTTTCACCCGGTCGATTGCAAGTAGGTCTCATGGGGGAAGATGTCCCTATGCGGGTACGGCAAGGGATATCGGGGGCTACCCCCGGACGTGCCACAGAAAAAGAGGCAGTCTAACCTCCTGGAGATTGGCGGAGTAGCGCTTGATGTAGGCTGTAGAAAAGGAGAGGAAGAATAAGTGGAAAAGAGTTTAGAGTTCTATTCAGAGTTCTAAACGGTCTAACGCACCCACCCCTGGAGCAGGGCCGGATGGATCACGAGTTATGGTCACTCTGGATGGTACATACAATGCCCCAGAACATCCTTGTGCCCAAGAAAGTCTCACCGCCCTATAGGCACTGTGAGGGCAAAGTTTGGAACATGTATCATCACTCGTTAAGCTTGCAGCCGTTCCTGTTGTAAAGACTGGTGTTGTCAGAGGCTTCCTGATAACCTCATGCCAGGTATGGAGTATGGTTCGGGATGGAATGGATGGAATGTGGACCGGTATGGACAAGGACCGGTATGGATATGAAGGAATGAGGGCTGGTATGGATATGGAGGAACGGAGATGAGTATGGACTGGAAAGAATGTAGCCACCGGATAGTGAAGGATATCTGGTCAGTTGGGTTTCCTATAGTATATAGTGATCATCCACTAGTATGATAGGAGGTGACAAGTCGAAGAAAACCGAAGACTTTTTTTCCCTTACTCTGATATTCAAAAACCATCTTTCAAAGTTCTTGACTATATTCTACTCTCGACTACAGTTCCAGATAAGAATGCTAGATACATCAGGGTACCGGTGGGCAATATATACATTCAAGTCGTGGCATTTGTAGCGCGCGAAAGATGGGAAGTAGAACGGAGGTGGCACACGACTGAAATGCAAGTGAAAGTAGATTGACCGATAGCGTGCTCAATTTCCTAAATAGACTCAAGTGAAAACTGGACCCCCCAAGTCTTCTTTAATCCCGGTGCGGAGCCGGGTGTAGACTCAATCGGCGACGTAGGCGCAACGGACAGAATGGGGGTATTAATTAATATCCGCGCACCGAAAACTTATGGAGAGGACGGGAATGCCGAGCAGCAATATCGAGTAGAGGGTAGTGGAAAGCGATACCAGGATGCGAGGTCGGGGCCAAATGTGTCAGGGCGGAAAGCCGAATGGGTTGGGGGGGGCTCGGAGCCGGATACAATACGAGCTGAAGAAACAGGGGCTAACTGCGATACAAAGAGAAGGCCCAATGCGATGGGAAAGGTCAGGCCAGAGATAGTAACGTTATTAACCTCCCAGTCAGGCTCGGTTCTATCGCTGTGAGTCCGAAACCAGACTTGGAGGATTATGATCTATTCAATATTGTTGAAATATCGGAATCAGGGTGTGAGCAGAATGAAAAGGGGATTGGGGTGTCGTAGCCATTGTCACCAATGTTTCTCAAAGGGTTTTGTTTTTCTAGAAGGCAAGTTCTCCCGGTTGTTGAATTCCAGCACTCTCAGTGGGAGAGTTAACCTGAACCGGTAATGTCTTCTCGGGGAAGAGAGGGGATTCAGGAAAACGGAAGGCCGGGAGAGCGAGCGACGTTTGGGAAAACTGCAGCTGGTAATCTCTACCGATCTAGCACCTAGAATCTCCAAAATGCGGCGGTTGAACAAGCAAGAGTACTTGGTGGTGCAGCCGTGGAGTGCGTTCCGAACCTTTCTTCAGGTATCCAGGCCTTCGCGAAGGGAATGAGCCCCAGGATAGGGAGAAATTTCTCTGGGGATTGCGGCCAAAGGCTGAATAGAAACCGCGCGGAGAAGGTTGTTCTCGAGTACTCGTACTTGAGTATTCTATCGAGAGATGGCTCGTGCCAATCGCTCAGCCCGCCAGAGTGGGGGGGTGCCCCAGCTTCACCAAGGTTCATTGGCCGCTTAAGACCCCGCCCGCTCGCCTGCAGTCATGGGTAGCGGTGTCGATACCAGTCTCAGGATAATGGAAGCATTGAGCTGTACGGTTGAAAAAGGTATTTCCGAGTTTAATCTGCGGGTGAAAATAATTTCGGTGTGTATGGGGCCTCTTCACAAACGAAATTGAAAGATCAGCTTGAAAGCTGGCAATCCAAGAAACACTTTTTCCTGTCCGGCTGTTGGCGGGTAAACTAAATGTATTAGTAAGCGAACGTGCTTACTCTTGGCAGCGGCTCCGCGAGCGGGGAATGTTCACCTCCACGCCAGGGGGATATGCCATCGATGCATTCCTGTGCATATCATAAAGTACCTCCGCAAAAGTGTTGGTGAAATGGGCTTTTTACACCAAAAACATTAATTTTTCGCCACTGGTAGTTCAGGAACCACAAAAGATTTTACAACCTGACTTCTGGTATGTAGTTACAATAATCCCACCCCACTCCTACCCAACTCTTAATAACTTTGGGGAATAATTGGACAAGTTATGCAGTCCTAAAGTTTTGACTTCACTGAAAAGCTTCATTTTACATACAAAAATGGCATAGCAACGGGTATTGTCAACTTTGGAGACTAGTAGCTTAGCCCCATAGAATAAATTGACAAAATAAATGGTGTTGGGTAAAAGTTGCAGTGAAGGTGAAAATAATTATATAGGTTATGAGGATTATTTGGAGCAATTCCAGGTGTGGAGGTTGATCAAACCTGCCAATTTTTGGTATAAAAAGGTCATTTCACCAACGCTTTTGCGGAGGTACCGCATAAACTGGAAAAACTGGAAATCGCGCTAACTGGACGATCAAAGGGCGTTACCTGAAACATGGGGGTGGCAATTAACCGAATATCAAAATCAAGATCAAGAACAAGTGACCAATACCGGTAGTAATGGTGTGGGCATTAGATTCCTTCCGAGAAAATTTTGCTAGATAATTCAATACTGACTTTACTGAATGGAGTCTTTACATTTTATCTATTCAGGATTGCTGGGTAGAGCAGCTGGTAAGGCAGTCCTCTGAAACACTATCTCAGCTTCAAGAGCAGCCAGTATTCCCAAACGTCAAGTCCATCTATTGTTGGAGTAGGGCCGCTATCCTACAGCCTTCTGCCATTTCCGGTGGTCTCCTACTATCCCTGTTAGTCCCTGGTCCTCTCCAGTGATTTCCCAGTATCTCCAGTAGCCCCCCGGCATCTCCAGCAGTCTCTTGCCATATCTGGTAGTCCCTCACAGTCCCCAGTATCCCCCCACCTGCAGTCCCCAGTAGTCCCTCGGAGTCCCTGGTATCTCCCGCCTGCAGTCCTCGGTAGTCCCTCGCAGTCCCCAGTATCCCCCTGCCTGCAGTCCCCAGTAGTCCCTCGGAGTCCCTGGTATCTCCCGCCTGCAGTCCCCGGTAGTCCCTCGCAGTCCCCGGTATCTCCTGCCTGCAGTCCCCGGTGGTCCCCCACAGCTCCCAGTGGTCCCTCACAGCTCCCGGTAGTTCCCCGCAGCTCCCAGTAGTTAGTCCCCCACAGCTCCCGGTAGTCCCTGGTAGTCCCTGGTAGTCCCCCAAAGTCCCCAGTAGTCTCCTGCAGTTCCTGTTATTCATCATTCTCTATCTACAAATTCTACCTGAGTATCCAAGCCCTCCTCCAAGTCTTCTACAGCAACTGTATTCTCCGTATCCTGACCACCGTTAGACAGGTTTCCTGAGCCTTCAATCTCTTCGGATCTCCAATTTCCTATTTGTAGAAGAGATGAAGATATCCCTTTTACTCGTAGTTCATTGTCACAGGAACCATCGATCGGAAGAGTGAGACCAAGTTGACGAAAGGTTCGAATAACAGATTCCTGATTCCGATTACAAAAAATCTCCCATGCCTGACCCACCGCATGGGTAACAAGAATCCGTCTTTCAGCAATGGCGGAGGTGTTGGTGAGTGATAATTCCCGCAAGTTGGTATTGTGAAGGTCTTGGTAGTTGTCTAACAACGTATCTAAGATATTGCGAAGGATATCTTTAAAAGGTTTATTGATGGAAACATCGAGTGGCTGTACCAGCCCAGTACAGCCAGGAGGAATCATCGAGGGAGTAATGTTGTTCAAGCGTAATATAGATAAAACATCTTCCGTAGAATGAAATTTGGCAACGTCGAGGGCTAGGAGTTGAGGACCTGAGGGAAGTGCCGGTACAAGTTGAGTTTTGATCCAGTCCACAAGAATATCCGAATTAGCATATGCAGTTTCGTTCCACCGAACTTGAACCTCAGGGTGGTATCGCAAAGCCTCTTCTTCCTGCTTATGTTGATAAAACTCACTCCTCCGACCAGCATATCGTTCCTTACCCCGAAAGATGATTGTTGGTCGCACTCGTAGTTTTCCACTTCCAAAAGCAGCCAAGATGATTGTTGCCTGCCGTTTATCCCACTGGCATCCGCTATTAGATGCCTTAACTTGTACTGACTTACTACCCTTATCGGCATAAGTTTGACCATCTAAGTATTCAAATGGCAATGGAGTTTCATCTACATTGCAGATGCTATCAAGTAGGTATCTACCAACGACTCGGCTCTCATCAGAGGTATTAGGACGAACTTGCGAATTTCGGCGATTAAATCGTAACCAAGAAAGGATAGGATTCAGGTAATCTTCAGGAATCTTTTGTGATTTGTTAGTCGTAAAACGAAGAGTGATACTGTGGCGAGCGAGAAATCCATGAAGCCACCCATTGGAAAACGAAAAGTCAACCGAATCACGGGTAGGATAGCAGTGAATGAAAGAAGCCCGTGCTTCTCTCAGTAACCATGATCGACGAACTGCTTTTCGCTGCTCCCGCCGTTCTCTATACTTAGCATATAGATTGGCCTCAAGCTCAGGCCATCTGCTCCAAACAGTAACTCAGTTCTTACAACGAGCTCCCTTTCGACTCCTAATAATATCTACTTCATTGGTCCTCCAATTATGCAAAGTCGTTATGGGAACAAGATAACGCTGTGAAACCTCTTTCAATAGAGGTGCCCGAAGCTGTCCTGGACATGGCTCTGTTGGTGATTGCGGTACTCGAGCATGGGTTCACCATTCCAGAACCTTAATTTTGAATTCTCGTGTATATGACCGCTGTATTCGCTTTCGTGGATTTAGAAACTCCTTCGGTATTCGATCGACTATCAGTTTTGATATCTTTCCTGGTCGGATCGATAAGCCTGAGGAATGGCTCTGTTCGGGCTGTAATTGGCTTGTCTGAAATGGATTCTGGCTTTGACTATTTCGGGTGCTGTTGGTATTTGCTGTCTCAGCTTCTATCGGATTGAGGAGAAATTGAATTTGCATTTTCGGTCACGTACGATTTGAATCTTGTTGTTGAATACCTTATAATTCTATATAGCTAAGCAGTCTTTTAAGTTCCTCTTTACTCTACAGATAGTATACTAAATTTGTTGATTAATTCATTACTCTTGTGACTCTTTCTCGTATCTGTTGAATTGACTCTACAGCTTGCCTCATACTAATATGACTCTACTTTCCTGTCATATGGTACGGTAGACGATTGAGGTTGAAGAAAAAATGCAAGTTATTCCGCGGTGGCGTTGTCTTACCACTGCCACAATATTCGCAACTCGGCTGTGTTTCTCTTCTTGTCATAGTACAATTTCCACTTTTTCCAGTTTATGCGGTACTTTACCTACGAATGCCATCCGTAGAAAATAGTGGAAAAAGAAAAAGGATTGAAAAAAAATGTCACGATTCATTACCGTACAGTACGTACCATACGGTACAGAACCGTAGAGGCCACAATTGGTCTACCATATCATACGGTACTTCTAACACGGGCCACCATAAAACACAGCAAGGTTCCTGTGGACCAATGGGGGTTGTTTACACATCCAGTCAGTGCGCATGTTGCGCAACCGAGTGCCGCATGACAGCCAACTCCGCCCACCGAACACCGACCATCCAACCGGAAGCACGGAACCGGGGAAAGTGCTGGATTTTCCCTCTCCAGAGACGCGACTATGGCTTGGGCGGTTGTGAGAGAAAATTTGTTGATAGTGTACGAGTACTGGTAGCGGCTGCAAATGAATCCACTGTGATACTCGGGGATGTTCATAGATATAAGAAAACAGGGCCCGCCTTCGAGGGATTTTCATGGTTCAGACGGGGTGGTTTTCTGATACTTACGGAGTATGCACTCGTACAGTACCATGCCTGCTGCAAGGTGGGTTAGGGTTAAAAATACAGTTTACCGGGCATCCTGGAACCAGACGGCACAGTGCAGCACAGTACACATGGATTAACCAACTGCATTTCAAGTGCACAAGTACGGCACATTATCATCACTTTTCTCTTTAGTCTGATACCTGTGTGAACACGAACTTGTTACTCGTTCCGTTGAAAAACGAGACGTGCAGGGAGAAAATTACCTGCACCTGATTCACAATCTATCCAGCGAAGGAAATCGGGCCCTATAATGGGACCAAAGCCTGAACATGGAGGCAAGTCTAACGGTTGGCTTACAGTCGTTCCGGCCGGGATTGGGCGTGCAGCTGCTGCGTGAATGTGTAAGCGCTGGAATTTGGGCCCCGCTCTCAGAGATCTGGAAAAAGGTTTTCTCTGAGATACCCTCCACAAGCAGTTGGTCTCCCACCTCATCCTCCAATCCGCAGTGGAAAAGTATAAGTCATAAGTATTGGAAGCCACAGGGACTGTCCACCTCAGGGTTGAGTGCCGATTTTTGTCCATCTTTTACTACCGCTACCAAAAGATAGCGAGCTATCATAGCCACACCCTTACACTTTCCCTCTCGAGCCAACAACATTCGTGAGAAAAGAAATGGCAGAGCCCATCTCCCTGGCTGCCAGCGGCTTGGCACTCATTCACCTCGGCGTGAAGGTTTACCAACTTTGCGATGACTACTGCGATGTAGTCAAGGAGAGCCAACAAGATTTCAAGAAATTGGGAGATGAAATCAGGGGTATTGACAAACAGTTGAAGGAAATACGGAACCTTGCCGCGCAGGGAGATGAGAACAACCCGCGATATCCCGAGCTCCTTGAGTGGACGAAAAACGAAAGTTTGAAAGGCTATCAGACTACCCTGGAGGAGTTGAAGGACAAGTTAGATGTCCCGGGGTGGAGGAAATCCTCCAGGAAATTACTTTGGCCAGTTCACAAGCCAAAAATGGAGCGCTACCTAGGCTTGGTTGCGGAGCAGAGATCAAAGCTTCAATTGTTGCTAAACACCGCCACAACGTAGGTTACCCATTCCTCGGTACTCTAAGAATCTAGCTTCCCAACTTCCTCTTCTCTCCTTTCTTTCTTTTTTTATTTACCAGTTTTTCGGGCTAACGGGTTGTTTAGGAAGACGGTAACAAAGATGTCGCGAAAACAAGATGGTACTTGGCTACATCATCCCTAACCCTGCCAATTATTTTCTTTACCACTATCTGACATTTCTAAAACCACAGAGAGCGAATTTCGGGATGTACAGAGATGGCTTAACGTCGTTGATCCTGCCACAAATTTTTCATCTGCACTTGCTGTTCGCGAACCCGATACGGGGAATTGGCTTCTGGAGGGACGTGATTATAAGGACTGGAAGGAAGGTAGTGGGGGCGTTTTCTGGCTTCATGGAATGCGTGAGTCTATGGATCATTAAAATCTTATGCTCCAAAAAATGTCACTAACACTTGTCTCTTGTAGCTGGATGCGGCAAGAGTGTCCTCAGGTGCGAACCTAACCGCATGTCTGGAGGTGCAATATAAATTCTTTTACTAACTCCCACTTTAGTGCTACCGTCATTGAAAATGTCTAAAGCCTATGCAGCATCAGCGACGATTATGCATTAGCCTATTTTTACTTCACTTTCAGTGACTCGCAGAAGCAAAATTTGGCCAATATGCTCCTATCTCTCATTGGTCAACTACTCCGAGCGCGTTCCGACCCGGTCTTACCCGATGAGATTATGAATTTGTATCACAACTCTCAGGCAATTGGAACGTCAGCAAATATAAAAGATCTGCAAACCGTTCTTTCATGCATCGCGAAGTTTTCCAAAAAGACCTTTATTATTTTAGATGCCTTGGACGAATTCCCCAAGGAGACACGGGGAGTGTCCTATCCTGGATTGGCGAGCTTAGGGCGAATCATAATGCGGAATCCTTGTCCATTCTCGTCACTAGCCGTCCCGAGGCGGATATAGTGGGATCCTTAGAACCACTCGCCACTTTTGCAATATCCCTGCAATCCGAAATTGTTGATGCAGATATCCGCACATATATACAGAACTCCTTAGACGGCAAGGATGGCTTCAAGAAATTTACGAAGGAAATTAGATGTGAGATAGAGGACACACTCGTTGCTCGTGCGCAAGGAATGTATGTTATACTCAATTTTCCAATCTTCAACTCAGACTGATACAAGGTTGGATATGTGAAGGTTCCGATGGGTAGATTGCCTTTTACGAATTCTCCGGGAATGCATAACGCCAAAGGCTGTTAGAGCTGCCTTGAAGGAACTACCGAAAAACTTAGATTCTGTCTACTTAAGGATCCTTGACAGCATTCATGAAACGCAGAGGGAATACATTCAGCGTGCGATGCATTGGCTTGCGTTTTCGGCTAAACCATTGACCTTAGGTCAACTTGCGGAGGCAGTTGTGATCGAATACGATGTCAACAAGTATGGCGAGGATCCAGAAACTCTTTTTGAGATACAGTCCCTCATGAGCATTTGTCCAAGTCTTATTTCCTTCGAAGATGCGAGGGACGATCAATCCTCCCCCCAGGAAACCCGGCTATTACGACTGGCGCATTTTTCGGTAAAGGAATATCTGATCTCCGACAGGGCAGCTCAGGGCCCCAGTGCCTACTACCATATTTCGGCGGATAAAGCCAATTTACTGATGAGCCATGCTTGCCTTAGTCGGATATTACGACATGGTGCTCATGTTGCTATATCCTCAGACGAAATCCAAGTGACGCCATTTCTCCGTCATAGTGCTCGTTATTGGTTCATATATATTAAAGCTATCGAGAATATAGCACCCGCACCACTCTCTGACGCTTCTCTGAAAGTCCTGGAGCTGGGCCAAAGGTGGCTGGATATATATAACCCCGATGACCGTGACTGGAATAGGCCGCTTTGTTCCGGAGTTTACCCACCAGCGATCTACTATTCTTCATTGTTAAGTTTGGTGGTGGCCTGTAAATGGCTAGTCAACAGAAACGAGCACGCAGTAAACGTGGACGCTCAGGGTGGCTGTCATGGCAATGCACTACAAGCAGCTGCACTTCGGGGATGTGAACCTGTTGTGCAGCTTCTCATCGAGCATGGGGCAGATGTGAATGCTCAGGGTGGCTATTATGGTAATACACTACAAGCAGCTGCATCGAGGGGGAACGAGTCGGTTGTGCAGCTTCTTCTCGAGCACGGGGCAAAGGTGAATGCTCAGGGTGGGCATCATGGCAATGCCCTACAAGCAGCTGAATGGTGGGAGGCCGATTCGGTTACGCAACTTCTGCTGAAATATGGGGCAGAGAGGAATGTTTGATTGTGGCCTATGCACTGCAGAAGGAGTAGTGTAGGTAGTCATGAGATTGCCTATAGTTCAATTACTTGAAAAAAAACAGTTTACTAAAGGGATATCGATTCTTTGAGTTATTCCCCTCTTGTCTTCCTGATCCATAGCCTCCCATTTTTCATCTTGTTTCAAATTATGCCTCAAACACCCCTGCCCCCATTCGCATGTAATACCTATCGCCGCCAGCCTTCTGCTACAACCCTACAACGCCATGCACCTATACACCCTGAACGAAGAAAAATTTCTTGATTGTGCATGGCATCTGTTGTGCTAGTGGCTCGCACCAGCGACTGGGAGGATTCTCCGGGAAACCTCCGCCCCCTTCCTGATCATTCCACGGATGTGATACGCACAACCAAAATTTGCAACTACCCTCTGTACCCATCTTACTTCTGTATTTCCCCTATTCCTTGGCCTTCTTTCTCTACCAACTCATTCTCATAATTAGAAAGCAACCACCCACACTTGCAGTTACAGATGGTGCCGCTACAGATGGGATGTTCCCATCTATCTTACCGCACTTCGAGCGCTTGATCGTCGAATCCTATTATTCTTACCCTTATTCTTATTATTATCATTATCATTATCATTATCTAGCTTCAATATTAGAATTAGATGGTCTATTTTGGATTCTCTGGGCTACGGTTTGGGTATACGTTTGTACTTGCTATCCATAATGCTATGTGGATTTTTTAGCAGACCTCCTGGTGCAAGGAGCAAGTGTATTATTTCGGAGGTGGCAGTAATCTATCGAAGAGTTTGGAAAAAGGTGGGAGTGTCGACCTGATTTACCTATGCTACGAGTATTTATTACGAGTAGTTGGTTCGCTGGATCTGGTCCCGGCGTAGGGTATCCTGGGCCGGAGGTTTTGGACTCTTTCTGTCTTCCCTTCCTTCCATACTTCTTTCTCTCCCTTCCTTTGTCTAAGTCGTATCAGGCTACACCCGCCAGTTTGTAGATGGGGTTGTTGTGGAAAAACAAATGCACTCCTCGCTCTTGGGGATAGGTTTTTTGTAGTTCTGTGTGCTCTATTCTTCATTCTCCTTTTTTCCTGCTGTATCACCGTATCGATCCCAGATCAAGCTATCAGCCATTAGGGAGGTTCGAAGCTCTCGGTGCAGGTGTTTCGGTAGAGGTATATTTTCTTGAAATTACGGTACACCGCAAACCTCCCCGGGAGGAGAGATGCAGCATACCGGTACAGAGGTACGGTCATTTTATTCATCAGCCCTACCTAGACTAGCTCGCACTTTACTCTGTCTGTCCCACTAGTGACACTTACCAGGAAAAAGCAAGCAAGCTAATATACCATTTCTGATGGCAATTTATCGGTTGACGTTCGAAGCGCTACACCTGTATTTTCAGGGTATATTGTGTACGGTACCGGTTCGCAGAGTACGTACCGGGGGCTTTGAACCTCCTGGCCGGTATTGCTGCAAATGGCCCTGAAGATGAGAGCCGGAAGATACCATTTGTATTAAGACTCCCGGGCCCGGGCGTCAACCCCTAGGACGGCGGTCTTTATGATATCAAAGACGGACGCCATGCCCTGCCGTCCTTATCTACCCTGCCCGGGACGCCCGGAACTACAAACCCGCCAGGGTCCTGTAGGGCGCCCCGGACGGTTGCGAACACTGCTCTGGTATCCTATAGTAGTTCGGCATGTGTGGGACAAGAAAATTTGATAAGGCCAACTACTTTTGGGTTTGGGTACTTTTCTCGAGGGATATTCCAACAGCCCTACACTCTAGAAAAACCCTCAGGTGCACCGGAATTCTTGTCATGATATATCACTCGACCTCTTTTCAAGTATTAATGCCATGCAGGACATATACATTGACGATTAGGTGCAGTAGCATTGAACAGACCTAAGTATATGTGGGAACATGCGCACGCTAGCCTTGAAATATTTTCCTTATATTTGTTTCCTCCTTCCATTCTCTTCCTGCCCCCCCTCCCCTCATACTTTATTTCTCTTTGCTAATATGTCCATTCTTCCGCTCTGTGCATATCGGTTGACCCATTCAACCCCTCTCCCCTCTTTAGCGCACATCAGTGAAAGCTTCCTTCCGACACCTGCTTCTCCTCCACACCTTTTTGGACAGGCCGTTCCGGGCTTTTATGGGGCTCCGAGAGCCCCCCCCCCCCACTCCTATAGGTATTTGACTTTCTCATACCGGTATTCTGACAGCTCACAGGGCAGGTGTATTCGAGGATGGAAAAGGCAACTCTGTTACAGGGAGGGACAATGGCCAGAGGATAAGCTATTCCCCACATTTGAGTTCCGTAGTACAAGCACATTGTGAAATAATAGTTTGGCACAGGCCGACGCGTAGCCCCGGGGATGATAAAGAGGAATGGGAACTTAAGGGGTAAGCCTACATGATTGTTCCCCAGGAAGTCCCTCCAGAAGTGCTAACACACCTTCGGACATTTACCGAGACAGCTCATGGGTATGGGGTTCAGGTACTAATCCTTCAAATACTGCCACCCGTCTCCCAGCTAATTCCCAGACCCCCAGAAAATGCGTGGCCCAATTCCTAGATTTTGGCCATCCGGGATAGCATGGTATAGCCGTGAAAGAGCGCCGGATTTTCACGAAGGCTGGTGGCGGTACCTAATATGCAGTAAATTTGGAAGCGAACCCCGGATTTCGTGTAGGAAGGTGTGCCGACTCATTGCCTGACCAATTTATGGCTCCTACTTATATCCAGGACCGCCAAATTAGGATCGTTAATGATCCTGAGAAGGGGTTTCGTTATGGAGAATTGGCCAAAGTGTGGAAGGCTCGATCAAGAACGTCATTCCAGTAGTGTATACCCGGCTCAGTCAGCTGTGCTGGCCACTAAGTTTTTGAAGGGAAAAAGGATGTAGGTTTGATCCCTAACCGGCGACGCCTTCTATGCCAATGGTAAAGTACTATGTCAAATTGATCCGTACGATCGGTGGTTACTGACCGACACCTCAAAACACTCCATCCCCGCAAACTGCAACCCCTCCACAACAATGCCCTCCCACAAGACTGGCCATCTCACAGATTATGAGAAAGGGCAAATTGTTGCTCTTAGAGAAAAAAAAAACCTCTTTTTCTGAAATTGGAAAGCTCTTAGATCATCCTAAGAGTACTATTGCTACTTTTTACAACTATTACCAGATGAGGGGTGATGAGAGAAACCTTCCAATACCAGACAGAACCAAGATTATCAATACCAGAACCTGCCGCCGCCTAGTCAGAGAGTCCAAGAAGGTCTGCCACCAGATCTTATCTGAATTGCACAATGAGGTTGCTCCACATGCCTCTGTGAGTACAGTTAGAAGAGTTTTGGCATCTGTCAACATAAAGAAGTGGAGGGCTAGGAAGAGAGCTCTTTTGAAAGACCAGCATGCTATCAAGAGGTTAGCTTGGGCTATGGAGTATAGGAATTAGACAAAGGAAGATTTTGAGGGTGTCATTTTTAGTGATGAATGCTCAGTTGAAAAGTCCAAAGATCCTAAGAGTATTTGGGTCTTTAGAACACCTGAGGAAAAGTGGCACAAAGACTGTATCCATGGGGTTACAAAAGGATCTGGGATAAAGCTGATGGTCTGGGCTTGCATTTGGGGTAAAAATAAGGGTCCTCTGATTCCTATCTTTGACAAGAGTGTGGATAGATTTGTATATATTGGAGTTTTGTAGGATGGTTTAGTTGATACCTGGCAGGAGGTGGAGGATACACTTGGAGATCCTATCTTTCAGCAGGATAGTGCAAAGATACATACTGCAAGAGATACCATGACTTGGTTTGCAGAAAACAACATACAAGTTATGGAATGGCCACCCAATTTCCCAGATCTCAATCCTATTGAGCACTGTTGGAAAAGGGTCAAGGAAAAGCTGTATCAGCACTTTCCTAACATTCACAAGACTAAAGAAGGTCCAGATACTGTTAGAAAATGTCTAGCAGAAGCTCTGAATCAGGTTTGGACTCAGGATATTGAAGGTGATTTTTTGGAAAAGCTATGGGAGTCTATGCCTAAGAGGGTAGCTGCTGTTCTGGATGCAAGGGGATAGTACACAAAGTATTAAATTTTTTGCTCTACAATTTTGTTTCAAGATTTCCTTGCATTTATTTAATACCTACCTAAAGTTTCCAGACTTCCTGGCTAGTTGTGGTTGAGCTGGTGGCAGATTTATGGTGGTAGTGGGGTTGCCATAGCGTTGCCGTACGGATCAATGTGGAAGCGTACTTTATGATACATATCCCCTTATATTAATTTTAATCCCGCTCGACAACCTAATGCGAATAGGGAAAGTAAGATGAATAGAGGAAAATCTTCGGAGTCTTGTCACCATTTGCCAATAATTCAACATGATATATTATCAGAAGATTTCTCACACTTTTGTCTCTCATTCCCCACCCTCCCCCCTCGAGTACAGAGCACAGTATAGTAGTCGGCGGAAGAGCCGCGGTATTGGAAGCAAGTGTGGAGAGTGATGGCTTTGAAATTTATGGTAAATAGCAGGGCGTATCGAGCTCTATATCACAAACTTCCACCGATCCAGTCCATCTTCCCTTCGGAAGTTTCCTTCTCCCCTTTATCGCCTCGAGCCGCAGTCATTCCGTTCGCCACAAAAACCCCGACCAGTAGCCAGAGAACCGAATCCTACAGAAAATGGTGCATGGTTCGGTCGAATGTTGTCACAACTCACCTGTCACTTTCCTGGATGGCTAAAATTCAAACAATCCGTCCCGCAAAGCGAGTGGCCCGGGATGGCAGGTGGCTTGGGGCATCGATGCAGGTGTTAGCGGGCGGTGTGCTTCGTTTAGGGAAGTGAAGCGTCTAGTCTGACAAGACCCGGGACATTGTAGGGAGGTGTGAGGTGACAGTGGAGGGCCCGGATGCCCTACGTACGGGGAAGGCGGGTTGGGTAGTCGGGTAGAATTTTCACCCTAGCTGTACCTTTCAGGGAATCGCTGATAGAACTAGAAACACGGAGAAAAGCGCAAAAAGTGCTCAGGCAAATAAAGTCTCTTACCCAACCCAGATGACAAAATTTTGAGAGCCCAAAAAGGGAAGATAGCAATGAAGCTAATCTCGAGATGAACTATAGGAAAGTAAAACAACGGAAAGGAGGTTAGCCCCGTAGCAGCCACCGAACCTTTCACTTAGCAGATGGCAAGTAGGTCTCCTTGGGGGAGGTGTACCCATGCGGGTATGGCAGGGGATATTGGGGGCTACCCCGGACGTGCCACAGAAAAAGAGGCAGTCTGATCCCCCGGCGATTGGTGTAGTAGCACAAGATGTAGGCTGTGGAAAACGGGTGGAAAGCGGCTTGGGGTCCTATTCAGAGTTGTGAACTCTCTAGCGCACCAGTCCCTGAGGCAGGGCCGGATGGATCGTGAGTTACGGCCACTTTGCATGATATGTAATATGCTCCGGAACATACTTGTGCCCAAGAGCACCTCGCCGCCCTACAGACACTGTGAGGGCAAAGTTTGCGATATGTATCATGACTCATTCAGCCCGCGCCGGTTCCTAATTGGAATGCTAGATACCGGTACACCGGCGCACCAGTAGACAGTGCACACATTCGAGTCGTAACAGTTGTAACGCGCGAGAGATGAGAAGCAGAACGGAGGTGGAACGCGACTGAAATGCAGGTGAAAGTAGATTGACCGATAACCTGCTTAATTACGTAAAGAGACTAAAGCGAACCTCGGACCCACAAAATCTCTCCCATCCTGACACTGAGGCGAGCGGAGACTCATTCGGCGGCACGGGCACAACAGATAGAAGGTGGGTGGTAACTAAGGTATGTTCATTGATCTGTGCATTGCAAACTTATGTAGAGGCGAGAAGACCGAATAGCATTATCGAGTAAATTAGAGGGTGGTGGAATGCGATACCGGTAGCGAGGTGGGGACCGAATGTGTCGGGGTGGAAAGCTAAATGCGTTCGGGGAGGCTGGGGGCCGGGAGTGCGGACGACGCCCAGGAAAACCGTTGCTGGTAATCGCTATGATACCAATCCTGTTGGAAATCCCGAGATGCTGCTCGGCATGCTCGGCCCATCATTCCCTTACCCCCCTCTCCTTCCCTCATTTCCTTTCCTTTCCTCTTCCCCCATTCCCCCCATTCCCCCATCCCCCCCCCCTCCTCCTACCCTTTAGTTTGCTCGTTGTTTATTAATTGTTTGTCTACTTTGCGGGAGAGCGCTTCCGAAGCACAGTGGGAGCGCTCGGTGGCAGCTTGGGAGTGCTCGGCAGTAGCGTACGGCGGGGGGGAGCGCGACGGAAAGGCACACGGCGGGGAGAGTGCGGCGGAAAGGCGCATGGCGGGGAGCGCGGCGGAAAGGCGCGCAGCGGGGAGAGCGCGGGAGAGCGCACGGTGGAGGAGCGCGGTGGAAGGGCGGACGGTGGAGGAGCGCAGTGGAAGGGCGCACGGCGGGAGCGCAAGTTTGTCTTTCCTTTGCTGGTTTGTGTTTGCTCGTATATGGGGGGGGGGCTTACCTGAGGGGAATATGGAAGTTTGTCAGTTGTTGCTCGATGGATATATACTCCTGTCTTCACCATTAGTTAGTTCAGTGCGCGATAGTTAAGGGTGAGAGAGAGAGAGAAAAGTGTTTTTTTTTCGGCCAGTGTGAGTTGTGCGATCCCTTCACGTGAGTGAGCTTGGCGTTGTTTCGTTTCACAGCCAGTCACTCGGTTAGTTTTCCGATTGGCCCCATTGCCACGGACCCCTGTTCGTTTGCCGCTCGTTCAAAAAATCCAGCTTTCAACATTTGAAAAATTCGGTGGTTGACTAAGCGAGAGCACTTGGTAGTCCCATCCCGGAGTGGGCTCCAAACCCTTCTTCCTATGGTGTGGGAACTCTGTAGCCGGGGCAGGAGGACATTCATCCTGGCTTACTAATAGTATGTTAAGATTCTAAGAATTTCCTTAATATAGGTTAATATCTTGTCAAACCTCCCTTAATTGTATTCCCTATGGATATTAATAGAATTTAACATGCCCAAGAATACCCCGGACATTTCAATTCTCTCACCCAAAATCTGCCCCCTTTTTAGCTTCATTAGCTTTATGAAGACAAAAGATAATTTGATTGTCTCTCTATTAGTCTGAAGCCAACAAGTTACTCTATCACCTAATAGAGTTATTTTTTTGACCGGAATTGCTGATAAAAAGTCTTTAGGTTTTGACTTTGGCCCCCAAATACCTCACTTTGCTGCTCCGGGTACAGAGTTCCCACACCATACTACTACCAAAACCTGTACATGGAGGCAAGTGTAATGGTTGCCTTACAGCCGTTCCCGCTAGGATTAGGCCTACAGCTGCCGTTCGAATGTGCAAGGGCTGGCAGATGGTAGCCCCGCTCACGGAGATCTGGAAAAAACATTTCTCTGAAGGGATACCCTCTACGAGAAGTTGCGGTATCCCACCTCATCTTTGAATCCGCCGGAGAAAAGCATAGCTCAGAAATTTCCAAAGATACAAGCACCATCCACCTCGAAATTGATCACCGATCCCTGTTTATCCTTCACTACCGGTGCTGAAAGATAGCGAGCTATCATCGCCACATCTCTACACTCCCCCTCTTAAGCCTACAATATTTGTGAGAAAAGAAATGGCAGAGCCCTTCTCCTTGGCTGCCAGCGGTTTGGCCCTCATTCATCTCGGCGCGAAGGTTTACCAGCTTTGCGATGACTACTGCGATGGAGTCAAGGAGAGCCAACAAGATTTCAAGAAACTAGGAGACGAAATCAGGAGTATTGACCAACAGCTGAAGGAAATACAGAACCTTGCTGAGCAGGGCGATGGGAACAACCCGAAATACCCTGAGCTTCTCGAGTGGACAAAAAATGAAAGTTTGAAAGACTATAAGACTGCCCTGGAGGAGCTAAAGGAAAAGTTAGATGTCCCGGGATGGAGGAAATCCTCCAGGAAATTTGCTTGGCCATTTCATAAGCCCAGAATGGAGCGTTATCTGGGCTTGGTTGAAAAGCAGAGATTGAAACTTCAATTGTTGTTGACTACTGCCACAACGTAGGTTGCCCATTCCTCGATTCCAGAAAATCTAGCTTCCCCGATTACTCTTCTTCTTCTCTTTTTTTCTTTTTCAGTCGGCGAGGTTAACCAGCTGTCTAGGAAGACGGTGACAACGATGTCGCGAAAACAAGATGGTACTTAGTCACATTATCCCTAAACGCGCGCCAATTATTTTTACTACTAATATCTAACATTTCTAAAATCACAGAGAAAGAATTCCGCGAAGTACAGAAATGGCTTAACGTCGTTGATCCTGCCACAAATTTTTCATCTGCACTTGCTGTTCGTGAACCCGGTACGGGGAATTGGCTGCTGGAGGGACGCGATTATATGGACTGGAAGGAAGGTCGTGGGGGCGTTTTCTGGCTTCATGGAATACGTAAGTCTATGGATGAGTGAAATCTTATGCTCTAAGGAATATTATTAACATTTCTGTCTATATAGCTGGATGCGGCAAGAGTGTCCTCAGGTGCGAACCTAACCGCATGTCCAGAGGTGCAATATAACTTCTTTTACTGACTAGCATTTAGTGCTACCGCCATTGAAGATGTCAAACGCCTATGCAGCATGAGCGATGATCACGCATTAGCCTATTTTTACTTTACTTTCAGTGACTCGCAGAAGCAAAATTTGGCCAATATGCTCCTATCTCTCATTGGCCAACTACTCCGAGCGCCTTCCGACCCACTCTTACCCGATGAGATTATGAATTTATATCACAACTCCAAGGCAATTGGAACGTCACCAGATATAAAAGATCTGCAAACCGTATTTTTGCACACCACGAAGCTTTCCAAAAAGACCTTTATCATTTTAGATGCCTTAGACGAATTCCCCAAGGGCACACGGGGAAGTGTCCTATCCTGGATTGGCGCGCTTATGGCGGATCATGATGCGGGATCGCTGTCTATTCTCGTCACCAGCCGTCCCGAGACAGATATAGTGAAATCCCTAGAGCCACTTACCAATTTTTCAATATCCCTACAATCAAATATTATAGATCCAGATATCCGCGCATGCATACGGAACTCTCTAGACGGCAAGGATGGCTTCAAGAAATTCACCAAGGAAATTAGGAGTGAGATAGAGGACATACTCGTCGCGCGTGCACAAGGAATGTATGTTGTGCTCAACTTTCGAACCTTTTAACTTAGGCTGATACAAGGTTGGAAATGTGAAGGTTCCGGTGGGTAGATTGCCTTTTACGAATCCTACAGGAATGCATAACGCCAAAGGCTGTTAGAGGCGCCTTGAAAGAACTACCGAAAGACTTAGATTCTGTCTATTTAAGGATCCTTAACAGCATTCACGAGACGCAGAGGGAATACATTCAGCGCGCGATGCACTGGCTCGCATTTTCAGCTGAACCATTGAGCTTATGCCAGCTTGCAGAAGCAGTTGTGATCGAATACGATGTCAACAAGTATGGCGAGGATCCAGGAACGCTCTTTGATCCGGAGTCCCTCATGAGCATTTGCCCAAGTCTTATTTCCTTCGAAGATGCCCGGTATGGTGAACCCTCCGCCCAGGAAAGGCGGCGATTACGACTTGCTCATTTTTCGGTAAAGGAATATTTGATCTCCGACAGGGCAGCTCAGGGCCCCAGCGCCTACTACCATATTTCGGAGGATAAAGCCAATTTACTGATGAGCCATGCTTGCCTTAGTCGGATATTGCGACACAGTGCTCAAGTTATTATATCCGCAGACGAAATCCAAGTGACGCCGTTTCTCCGTCATAGTGCTGAGTACTGGCCTACACATATTAAAGCTATCGAGAATATAGCACCCGCACCACTCTCTGACGCTTCTCTGAAAGTCCTGGAGCTGGGCCAAAGGTGGCTGGATATACATAACCCCGATCACCCTTACTTTAATATGGATCTGGGTTCCAGAGTTTACCCACCAGCGATCTACTATTCCTCATTTTTAAATTTGGTGGTGGCCTCTAAATCACTGCTCAACAGAAAAGAGGATGCAGTAGGCGTGGATGCTCAGAGTGGCTGTTATGGCAATGCACTACAAGCAGCTGCATGGAGGGGTAACGAATCGATTGTGCAGCTTCTCCTCGAGCATGGGGCTCAGGTGAATGCTCAGGGTGGCCATTATGGTAATGCACTACAAGCGGCTGCATATCAGGGAAATCAATCGGTGGTCCAGCTTCTCTTTGAGCGCGGGGCAGAGGTGAATGCCCAGGGCGGCAGGTACGGTAATGCACTACAAGCAGTGGCATGCACGGGGAGCGAGTCGGCTGTGCAACTTCTCCTTGAGCGTGGGGCAGCGGTGAATGCCCAGGGTGGCTATTGTGGCAATGCACTACAAGCAGCTGCATTTAGCGGGAAGGAATCGGTAGTGCAGCTTCTCCTCGAGCATGGGGCAGAGGTGAATGCTCCGGGTGGCCGTTACGGCAATGCACTACAAGCAGCTGTGTGCAGCGGGAAGGAATCGGTGGTGCGGCTTCTCCTTACGCATGGGGCAGAGGCGAATGCCCA
>LN891041.1:258251-274201 GCA_900010015.1 Tuber aestivum
AGAGGTGAATGCTCAGGGTGGCTATTCATGGTAATGCACTACAAGCAGCTGCATCGAGGGGGAACGAATCCGTTGCGCGGCTTCTCCTCGAGAGTGGGGCAGAGGTGAATGCTCAGGGTGGCCATTATGGTAATGCACTACAAGCAGCTGCATGTATGGGGAACAAATCGGTTGTACAGCTTCTCCTCGCGCGTGGGGCGGAGGTGAATGCTCAGGGTGGTCTTTATGGCAATGCACTACAAGCAGCCAGAGCGATGCAGAAAGAGTCAGTTGTGTCGCTTCTCCTGAAATATGGAGCCGAGGAAGGTCTGAATGTGGCCTATGCGCTGCAGTAGGAGTAGTGTAGGTAGTCACGAGATTGTTGATAGTTCAATTACTTGAAAAAACAGATTACTAACGGGATATCGATTCTTTGAGTTATCTTTTTCCTGTCCTCCTGATCCCTAATCTCTCGTTTTTCCTCATGTTCCCAATTCTACCTTAAACACCCCCGCCCCCATTCACATATCATTCCTATCACTGCCAGCATTCTACCACAACCCTGCAGCGCCTTGCTCATACTCACCCTGAACGAAGAAATTGCTCGATTGCGCGTTGTGTCCGTTGTGCCGGTGGCTACCACCGGACACCGGGAGGGTTCTCCGGGAAACCTTAGCTCCCTTCTTGATTATACTCATCATGTGATACGCACAAACTTAAACCCCCAACTACCCTCTGTACCCATCTGACCTCTATATTTCCTCTATAGCTTGGTCTTATTTCTCTGTCCACCTTCCCTCACAACTGGAAAACAACCACCCTCACCCGCCATTACAAAAGCGGTGGCCACAGATTGGACGTTCCCATCTATCTTACCTCACCCCGAGTGCTTGATCCTCCATCGCTATTATTATTATTATTATTATTATTATTATGGTTGTTTCACTACCAGAACAAGATAGTATATTTTTGGATTCTCCAGCCTAGGGTTAGGGTCTATTTTTATACTTCCTATCCAGTTGTGAATTTGTTAGCAGACCCCCTGATGGAAGGAGCAATTGTATTATTCCGGAAGTGGCAGTAATCTACCAAAGGGTTTGGGAAAGGGTGGGAGTGTCAACCAGGATTGCCTACTCAAGTCGCTGGATTGAAGTCGAGTTTTTTTTGGTGGGCCACCAATCCGGTGGTTTGCCTTATGATGCATGTGTTTATTGGTTGTTTGGCCGGATTTGGTCTCGGCGTATCCTGGACCGGGGATTTTGGACCCCTTTTTCCCCCTCCCGTTCTTCCATACTTCTTTCCATACTTCCTTCTCTCTCTTCCTTTGCCTAAGCCGTATACGGCCATATCTGCCGGTTCGTGGATAGTGAAGCTAAGCTTACCCAGGTATGAACCGACCCGCGGCAGCTCTTGCAAAAGATTAAGCAGGGTTGAAAATTAGGTGAGCCTACCGGACTCAAGGCCGACGAAAATTCAATCTGACCCAGCCCAAGCCAGCGAATCGAATTCCAGGCCCATCCAACAAATCCGTTCGGGCCGCTTGTGACACGAAGTGACCGAGATATGTGGTGATTAAAGCAAGTTAGATATAGAGCAGCCCCTTGTTTTCTATTCCAGGACCAGAGCTAGCAATAATCTTCTAAGAATTTCTCAGATCAAAGATGCCATGTCCCAAGCTCCTTTGAGTACAAGGTAAGCGATTAAAGCCGGATTTCCATCTCTAGAATTTCTTCTAGAAAGCAAATCTATCCCCCAAAGACCCGGTCCCCGGTACCCACCCTGGCACGCATGCAGTATAGGAGTACCTCCAGAGATCATAAATGGCCTGGTAGCATACGAAGTAGATCAGAGCAGGGTTTGCCCTCCACAGAGGAACAGTAGGAGCGAGTTGGTCAGAAGCTTTACTCTCGGGGAGGGTTCCCAACCGCCCCGGGCAGGGTAAGGACGGTAGGGCATGGCGTCCGTCTCGGATAAAGACCGCCGTTCGAGGGGTTGACGCCCGGGCCCGGGAGTCTTAATACAGATGGCATCTTCCGGCCGTCATCTGTAGGGCCCGGCTCTCATCTGTAGGGCCATTTGCAGGTGAGACACCTATAGGGCCCGGGTGGCCGTCCTAGGTAAAGGTTATGACGGACTACAAGACAAGTGCCCGTCCAAGCTAGAGTTCCAGAAATTGGCGTCCGTCCTGTCCGAAGCTAATGACGGACGGGCTAGACGCTTGGAAACACTGCTCTCCCGTTCAGCGCCTTCCCCGGACTGGTGACGAGGGGAGAAGTATGAGTAAATCGTAGTCAAAGAATCCCGATCCCTCCATGGATCACCACTCTTCTCTCATCTCCTTGAGTGTCTCGATTCCCCGACCCATGCGCCTTAATAAGCGGAAGACATAAGCGTGAAACCTCTTAGGAAAAAACTCTGATAGCCCTAGAAACTCCGGAACAAAAGAAACCACCCCCAAAATTTCGGAATCTCCATGATCATCCACAACCCACTGCGCTTCGCCAGCAACTTCGCCGACTTCAGCAGTGAGACCTTCCGTCAGAAATTGCCATTCTCAAGGCCTTCCCAAGCTTTAACTTCGCAAATCTCTAGGAGGAAGCAGCCAATATTCCGTTTTACCTGTACAATCTGTAGGCTCCTAAGGACAGAGCAAAGTGAATCCCACAGTTCACCCTTTCCTTTATGTACTATTCCAAGCTCCGACGAGTATTTAGAGGATGGCGTGAAATGTAATGGACCTGGCCCAAGTTCGCGGATGGGGTTTCTCCCACCGCCTGTATCCAGTGACTACTGCTTCTACCGTATGGGTTCAGGGGGCTAAGATAGTCGTAGCTGGTTGTATTTTTGTAGGCATCATACCTCGTCACTCGCCATCTTTTTGGGGGAAAGTGTCGAAATTGTTACTTCAATGTGATAAAAAGTACAGGGATGTCTGGATACTTACTAACAATTTGGATTATCATTATATGCATGATAATGCGAGTCATCTTGATTTATACTGATCTGACCGCATCTATAAGTAGGAATCTGTAGGATGGACTTGGGTACATGTTCGATGGTAGACAATATAACGTCTCTCACAACAAATTGATCTTTCAACCTCCAAGCCTTTCATATCTTGAGCCAGATTCCTTCCCTCAATACCGACTCTTTCTGTGTGGCTTACGACAAGAGCCGAAAACGGCCCAAAAGCTGGAGCAGACAGGGACAGAATTAATGCCAACCTCACAAATTACTGCTTCAGCTGCCGAGAACTCTCCCGCACGACATCCCTGCCAGTTGTCGGATGTGGATGTGGTTGATGGAGGAAAGACTTGATCGTCTCCAGCAATCTCAGAGATAGAGGCTACATACAGACACACAAAGCCTCCTCACTTAGTCCACTCCAACCCTGCAACGCAACCCTATACCGATCAGGACAGCCACCAGTGCGTACTGACAATACCAGTCGATCAGGTTCCAAGAACTCTATCCGGTGACTTATCCTCTATTCAAATATCAGGGGCTTCTTTCATATCCAAAGGTCTTTAGGGGATTTGTCTTGATTGGATAAATCTGCTAGTAAAGTACTAGGACAGATCTTTTCGTCTGATCGGTGGTTACCGAGCAACCTGTCACGGCCGCCCAGTTACGGAGGCAGAACAGTTATTGGATTTTTGGTTGCATATATTGGTTGGGGTTTTCTGGTTGCTATGCGAAGGATTTTCTTTGGTACTTGATTGGGACATGTGGCCGCGTGGCGGAACTTGGCGGAACATGGTGGAGACATCGCGGCTGCGCACGACGCCAAGGGGTTTTCTTTTGTATTAGTGATCAGGGGAGGATTTCCTTCTATATAAGGGGGTGTGCCCCCTTATATTTTATGTTCTTCACGCAATCTGGTAATCTCCTTCGGACACCTGTACCTAGGAATTACACTCTCTCATACTCCGCGTCCTCTGGAACCCCTGAACCCTGTCCCTGAACCCCTGACCTCCTGAATATCGTACAACTCGCTTCGGTTGTACGCCTATCCCTAGACCTCGCCTCCGAACTCTCGCCTGTCCCTGTTGTGGTGTGCCTTGGGCTACCCGACCCTCAGACCTCGTCCGTTACACAACCCCGCAAAAAAACCCCACCTCAACAATCAACCACTCCTTAACAACTATGCCTCAGACAAAGACTGGCCACCTTACAGAGTTTTAGAAAGGGCAAATTGTTGCCCTGAGAAAAATAAGTCTCTTTTTCTGAGATTGGGAATCTCTTAAATCGTCCTAAAAGTACAGTCCTCAGTTTCTACACCTAGTATCAAAAGAGGGGTGATGAGAAAAACCTTCCTATGCCTGGTAGACACAAAATTATCGATACCAGAACCTGCCGCCACCTAGTCAGACAGTCTAAGAAGGCACGCCGCCAGCCTTTATCAGAATTGCGCAATGAGATTGCCCCTCAAGCCTCTGTGAAGACAATCAAGAGAGCTTTAGCCTCTGTCAACATAAAGAAGTGGAGGGCTAGGAAAAGAGCATTGTTAAAGGATAAATATGCTATCAAGAGATTAGCTTGGGCAAAGGAGTATAAGGATTGGACAAAGGAGGACTTTGAAGGTATCATCTTTAGTGATGAATGCATGGTTGAAAAGTCCAAAGATCCTAAGGGTATTTGGGTATTCAGAACACCTGAGGAAAAGTGGTATAAGGATTGTATTCAAGGGGTCACAAAGGGGCCAGGAGTAAAGCTGATGGTTTGGGCTTGCATCTGGGGTAAAAATAAGGGTCCCCTGATTCCTATTTTTAACAAGAGTGTGGATAGATTTGTATATATTAGAGTTTTAGAGGATGGCTTGGTTGATGTCTGGCAGGAGGTAGAGGACACAGTTGGAGATCCCACCCTCCAGCAGGATGGTGCAAAGATACATACTGCAAGAGATACCATGGCTTGGTTTGCAGAAAACAACATACAGGTTATGGAATGGCCTCCCAATTCCCCAGACCTCAATCCTATTGAGCACTGTTGGAAGAGGGTCAAGGAAAAGCTGCATCAGCACTTTCCTAACATTCACAAGACTAAGGGGGGTCCTGATACTGTTAGAAAATGTCTAGCAGAAGCTCTAAATCAGGTTTGGGCTCAGGATATTGAAGGTGAATTTTTGGAATGCTTGTGGGAGTCTATGCCTAGGAGAGTGGCTGCTGTTTTAGATGCAAAGGGGTGGTATACAAAGTATTGATTTTTTTTCTCTATAATTTCATATGAAGGCTTTCTTATATGTACCGGATATATATCCAAATTTTCAGTTTATTCTAAGCAGTTGTGGTTGCATAGGTAGTAAATTTGTTATGGTGGTGGGGTTGCCGTTGCCGTGCCGGACGAAAAGATTTGTACCCGTACTTTATTTAAAGTCTAAATTCTAGTATCGTGTAGTAGTTTGTCATACGTGTGGGACAGGAAAATTTAATAAGGCTAACTAATTCTGGGTTTGGGTACTTTTCTCGAGGGGTGTTCCAACAGCCCCACACCCTAGATAGGCCTCATGTTGCAACCGCATTCTCGTCATGTTATATCACTCGACCTCTTTTCAAGTATCAATACAATGCCGAACATAAATATTGACGATCGATTAAGCGCAGTGGCACTGGGGGGACGCAAGTATATTCGGTAACTTGTGCACCCTAGCTCGGAAATATTTTCCTTATATTTGTTTCCTCCTTTCCTTCCCTTCCTGTTCCCCCCTTCATACTTTATTTCCCGTTGCTATGATGTCCATTCTCGAAATTTCTTCTTCGGCACACACCAGTAAAACCTCCCTCCCGATCCTCGCTTCTCCTCCATGCCTTCCCGACACGGAATAGATGCCCATGGTAGTAGCTTGCTAATGTTATGATAAATCAGTGATATATCGTCCCCCTCCATGAAAGGAGCGAGTCAGACCAAGCGAACCATCGGCTCTTTTTGGTCTAGTATGGGAAGAGATCCCACTGAACCTCTGGTTTTTTCTCCGATGCTACTGACACTTGGTTGTCTCGGGGTATACGTCTCTGGCCTGAAATACGATTCTCAACATGGGCAGCATTGCACCGTCTCCCCGCGGTGCGTACTGCGATGTTGACTTTCTTCCGCTAAACCTATTTTCCTGCCGGCCCACCTAAAGCTCATCACAGGGATGCAATGTGTCTAAAAGTACAAAATTCTCTTGAAGCACTATCAGACCTCTGGATAACTAAAACTAGATTCAGGGCGGCTTCCCAACCGAGCAGGGATCAAGAAAGAGATACTTCGTTCGAAAATGAGGTGTTCTGCCTAAGGTGGCTCATAAATACATATCGCAGCTCTCCGAGTGAGAAAAGAGTAGCACAAGTGTATACATGTCCGATGTTTCCTCCAATTAACTTTGGGCGGGAGCTAATGTAAGGTTATTGGAGCCGGTACGATACGGTGGCACCCCGATCAGGCCAAACCATTAAAAATTGCTAGCACCTCCAAATCGCAGTGAAGCTTGACCTTTTGAACCGGCCTTTCCGAGCTTTTATAGTGCTTTGAGAAATCC
The DNA here is from genome assembly GCA_900010015.1 of Tuber aestivum. Classification (NCBI taxonomy): domain Eukaryota; kingdom Fungi; phylum Ascomycota; class Pezizomycetes; order Pezizales; family Tuberaceae; genus Tuber; species Tuber aestivum. Next base: position 264,751 of record LN891041.1, read on the forward strand.
CCCCCACTCCCATAGGTATTTGACCTTCTCATACCGATCTTCCAATAACCCACAGAGCAGATGTACTCGAAGATGAAAAAAAGCAACTCTTTTACAAGCAGCGACGATGGCTAGAGGAACTGCTATTCCCATCATTGGAGTCCCGTAGTACAAGTACATTGTGAAATAATAATTTATTGGTGCAAGCCCATGGTATCTGGTCTCCGTGGTGATAAAAAGTAAGGGGAATATGAGGGGTGAGGAGGCTACAGGGTTACCACCCAGGAAGTCCCTCCAGAAGTGCTAATAACACTTTTGGGCATTAACCGAAAGACATCTCATGGGTATGGTGTTCCGGTACTAATCCTTCAAATATTGCGACCCTTCTCCCAACTCCGTCCCAGACCCCCAGAAAATGTGTGGCTCAATTCCTAGATTTTGGCCATCGGGAGAGCCCGGTGTAACTATGAAAGAGCGCCAGACCTTCGCCAAGGTTGATAGTGGTGCCCGTTATGCAGTGAAGCCGGAACCGGACTTGGGATGTCGAAGTAGGAAAGGGTTGGTGACTCTCTGCCTAGCCAACTTCTGGCTCTTATTTATATCCCGGGTGGCCAAATGAGGATCGTTAAGGATTCTAGGAAGGGGTTTCATTGTGGAAGATTGGCCAAGATGTGGAAGACTCTATCATGAATGCCACTCCAGTACCGTGTACAAGTACCCGGCTCAGCCAGCTGTGCTGGTCCCTAAGTTTTTGAAGAGAAAAAAGATCCAGCCTGGATTCCTAATGTCGGCGATCTCTCCAATGCTAATGGTATTAATATGATACATGTCCCCCTTTTATTAATTTTAATCCGGCCCGACAACTTAATGGAATAGGTAAAGATTAATAGAGGGAAATCTTCAGTGTTTTGTCACATCAGAAAGTTTCTCACACTTTGGTCCCTTATTCCACCCCCCCCCCCCCCCCCTTCCGAGTATAGTATAGTAGTGGGCGGTAGAGGCGTAGTATTAGAAACAAGTGTGGAGAGTGATGGCCTTGAAATTTCCGGTAAATAGCAAGGCGTAACGAGGTCCATAGCACAAACTTCCACCGATCCAGTCCATCTTCCCCTCGGAGGTTTCTTTCCCCCTTCCCCGCCTACGGGCATGGCCAATCCGTTCGCCACAAACATCCGGACCAGCAGCCAGAGAACCGAATCCTACAGAGACGGGAGTACGGTTCGGTCGAATATTGTTACACCTCACCTATCACTCTCCCGGACGGCCGAAATCCAAACAACCCGTCCCGCAAACCGAGTGGCCCGGGATGGCAGGTGGCCAGGGGCATTTGTGCAGAAGGAGTTCCGGTGCGGTATGCTTTATTAGGGCAGTGAGGCATCTAGTCCTATGATACAAGACCCGGGACATTGCGGGGAGGTACGAGATGACTGTGGAGGGCCCCTGACACCCTACGTACTGGGAGGGCGGGGTGGGATGGTCGCCATGCTCGGGTAGGATTTTGCCCTCCTACACCCCCTAGAGAATCGCTGACAGAATGAGACACGGAGAAAAGTGTAAAAAGTACTCGGGCTGATAAGGTCTCTAACCTGACCGAGATGACATACTTTCGAGAGCTCAAAAAAGCGAAGATACCAATGAAGCTAGTCCTGAGATCAACTATAAGAAAGTAAACAACGGAACGGAGGTTAGCCCCATAGCAGCCGCCGAACCTTTCACTTGGCAGATCGCAAGTAGGTCCCCGGGGGGGGGGGGTGTATCCACGCGGGCATTGCAAGGGATATTGGGGTCTGCCCCCGGACGTGCCACAGAAAAAGAGGCGATCAGACCGCCTGAAGATTGGTGTAGAAGCGCTAGATATAGGCTGTAGAAAACGAAAGAAAAACAGTTTAGAGTTCTATTCAGAGTTGCGAACTATCTGGCGCACCCGTCCCTGGAGCAGGCCCAGATTGATCGTGAGTTATGGTCACTTTTCATGATATATAAAATGCCCCAGAACATACTTGTGCCCAAGAGCATCTCACAGCCCTATTGACACTTAGACACTGTGGGGGCAAAATGTGCGACATGTATCATCACTCGTCCAGTCTGTGAATCGATATGACTGCTGACGAGAAAGAAGCTTGATTTTCTTACAACATGCGCAGCTGTGAGTTCTTATGCTAAATTGCACTACCAAGTGAAGGAAAGAAATATCAAAAACCCGAGGTCGGTAATATGAGAACCCCGGAGGAAAGAATTTGACAAGCCCTCAGAGAAGAGGAAAAACATATGAGAACCTCGGATAATGAAAAGACAGTAATACCATAGTTAAATATGGCATAGTTGTGCAGTTGTGAGACAAACGGAGAAGAAATGGAGAAAAAACTCAAACAGTAACTAACGTTGAAGAGAGTAGTGAGGAAAGTACTAGGAGAAACTAGACAAAGAAAACTAGTCTGTTTGGCGAACAAGCATTAAACCCAACACAGTCCGCGGCTGTTCCTAATTGGAATGCTAGATAAACCGGAGCAACAGTAGGCAGTGTACTCGAGTATACATTCAAGTCGTAGCATTTTTAACGCGCGAGGGATGGGAAGTAGAACAGAGGTGGAACGCGACTAAAATGCAGGTGAAAGTAGATTGACCGATAGCGTGCCTAATTACCTAAAGAGACTAAAGTGAATACCGGACCCTCCAAAACCTCTCCCATCTCGGCGTGGGGCCGAGCGGAAACTCATTCGGCGGCACAGGCACAATAGACAGAATGGGGGCGGTAACTAAGGTCTGTGCATTACAAACTTATGCAGAGGCGGGAAGGCCGAGCGGCAATATCGAATAGAGGGCGGTGGAATGCGATACCAATATGCGAGGTCGAGACCGAATGTGCCGGGGGGAAGCTAAATGCGTTAGGGGAGCCGGATACAAAATGAACAGTAGAAACAGGGGTCAACTGCGATACAAAAAGAGGAAGGCAAATTGTGGCGGTAAAGATCAGGCCAGAGAGTAGTAACCTTATTAATCTCCTAGCCAGACCCGGCCCAAACGCAGTGAGTCCAAAACCGGACTTGGAAGTTGATGTTGCGTTCAGGCTTTGTTGTAGGAATCAGGGTATGAGCAGACATGAAAAGGAGATCGGGGTATCGTAGCCATTGTCACCACTTTCTCGGATGTCATCAGTGCCCAAGTTTCTCAAAAGGTTTGGTTTTCTAGAGGGTAAGCTCCCCCCCCCCGCCGCTAAACCCCATTACTCTCAGTGAGAGAGTTAACCTGAACTACTACCGCCTTCTCGGGGGGATAAAGGGATTTGAGAAAACGGAAGGCCGGAAGAGCGAATGACGTTTGTGAAAACAGTTGCTGGTAATCACTACAATCCAGCATTCAACATTTAGAAAATGCGGTAGTTGAACAAGCGAGAGTACCTGGTGGTGTTTTCGTGGAGTGAGTCCCAAACCCTTCTTCCTATATCAGGGCCTTAAATGAGGGGAATGGGACCGAGGATGGGAGCAAGTTCTCCGGGGATTGCGGTCAAAGGCTGAATGGAAGCCGCGTGGGGAAGGTGGTCGTATACTTGAGTACCGGTGCCGGTGCCGGTGCCGGTATGATACTTGGGTATTCTAGCGAGAGCAGCCCTTATGAGTCGCTCAACCAGCAAGAGTGGGGGGCACCTAAACTGCACTGAGTTTCGTTGGCCGCTTAAGACCCCGCCCGCACCCCTCCTGTCGTGGGCAGCGGCGCTGACACCAGCCTCAGGATAAGAGCGGCATTCAGCAGTCCGGTTGAAAAAGGTATTTCCGAGCGCTCCTCGAGTGAAAATAATCTCTGTGTGTATAAGGTGTCTTTACAAACGAAATTGAAAGATCAACTTCAAAGCTGGCACTCAAAAAACACTTTTTCGACAGTGAGGCTGAATTCCTCGTGAATGGCTCCTGGCGGGAAAAAGCAAATTTATTAGTAAGCGAAGGTGCTTTACTCTTGGCGGCGGCTCCGCGAGTAGAAAATCTTTCGCCTCCACGCCAGGGGCATATGATCATGATGCATTCACGTGCATATCATACTCTTCGAATACATCCTTGGCCGTGACTGGCTGTACGAGTACTCGTAGACGACCGCCTGGCCGCCTTCATTGCAACGAAGCCAGGCGCCACTTTCCAAGCGGAGCCAGGACAACACACAAATCTTTCCCACAATAAAAAAAAAAGAAAAGAGCAAAAAAAAAGAAAAGAGGGAGGGATTGAAAAAGTCTCACGATTAATTAGATATAAGTTAACCCTCCTCTCCGCGGATTATTTTTCCGGTTTCTCCGCATTCTACTCGAGTATACGGCCAAATGTGAGGGAGATTCTTCCGAGGTTCACTAGCATCCCGAAGATCCCGTGGCCAAATGCATTGTCTTGAAAAGGGTGGCCCGTCTGCGGATGCGGGTAACATACCCCCCCACCGGACTCTGTGCAGCGCCAGTATTCGAGTACGAACAATAGACCGTGTGAGCGCTCAGCGAGACGGCACCCTCAGCGAGACGCGGCGTGTCTCGGCATGTCTGGGCATTTTAGTATAGTTGCTAAATAAAATTTTCATCATCGGAAAACCTACAGCAAGACAAACATCAGCCACGTGAAGACGATCCCAATTTTCAAGCCTCTTTACTTTCAAGCCAAACACATCTCTTATGTCTTTGCCAGATAGTCCAATTCCGGTACGGGTACGTGAACAGATGGCCATCGAAATGGCTGCGAATGGAACGGCTCCTAGTCTTACGGTAGCTGCAGCCATGGTAGGAGCAGCACGGAGTACTGTCTTGCACCGGCATCAGGGCCGAAGAAATCGTGCAGAAGAGAGTCAACGAAGACAAAAACTGATGGCAGAAGAGGAAAGAATTGTAATTGAGAGGTGTTATTTTCGCTGTCATCTAGGATTTCCACCAACGATATGGCAGTTACGCAAGATTGCTACAGCAATTGTACAACGAAGGAATCCTAATGAGAGGCTGGGAAAGAGATGGGAAGAAGCCTTTAGGAGACGGCAACCTGAGGTAAAGACACATTTTAGCAAGCAGTTGGACTTCATTCACAATATTCGGGGAAATGATCTTGACCTAATGAACCACTTCTTCGATGAGGTATTCCTTCTAGTTTTTTTTTTTTTTTTTTTTTTTTTAAGTTTTATAACTTGTATGTACTAGTTTTTATTTATTTTTAATTTAACAAATGTTAATATATGTACATATATTTAGCTGGAATCTATCGTACACGAATACAAAATCAAACCTCAAAATACATACAATATTGACGAAATTGGCTTTCTATTAGGACTTGGCCAGTCTGAACGGGTTCTTGAAGTGATACGAAATCCACGAGAGAATAGAGAGTTAAAGTATCGTGCACAAAGTTAGTATTTGAATCTTGAATTATAGTTTTAAAAGAGTTTGTATACTTACAAAGTATTTAGATGGTACTCGAGAATTTGTGACGGTTATTGAAGGTGTTTGTGTAACGGGGGCTCCCTCAGGAAGATGGATCCCAAGGATGCGACTGCACCAAACTTCGAATCTCTCGAACAAAGGCTCTTGCAATATTGTAAAGAATGAAAGTAAATGGTAAAACTTAATATCGTTAAGCTCAGGCTTATCTCAATTAAAGTCTCTCGAGAGGATGTTGATTCTGTCGGGGCAGGAGAGTTCTCGTATAAGCTTCAAGTAGTCAGACTTATACCAAAAACTCCCCCATCAGGTTGCCCCGACCAACATGAGCATGCCCTTCTCCGTAAGGGTTGCTGGCACCATTACCGCATCCCCGAAGGGCTTAGGTGTCAGCACACTCTAGCAGAAATCTCCCATATGCACGTCAGTTCCTGCGAGGTGTTTACCAATACACCTGCCGGAGTGAAAACTCTGCGCATCGGTGTCTCGCCAGTGGCTAACTGTCGAGAGACCTACGAAGCCTAACTAAATGACTCTCTTCCCATGTGCTATGATCTATGCAAGCACCCGTAGACATCAGGTGTTCTCCGGTTAAGTTCTATCTTTCTTGATTGCGAACTTACGGGGTCTACGACGCTCCCGCAGAGAGCTGTGACGGCGGCGGGACCCATGGGCGCTACCCACGGTCCCTTACCCCCGGCACACTACTCACCGTGATAAGTATCATGCTATTAGAGTCTTCCAACAACCCATAAAGAGCCTACGGCAAAGGGGCACGTGTAGGCTTGATTGGCGTAAAACCTTCCTCGATGTCTCCGGCACTACCCAGGACTGCTCGAGGGACCCTTCCGGATAGCTCACGCTAACTCCGTCAGTTATGGTCCGTTTTACTCCGTTCTTTTTGGAGAAGGTACCTGACCTTCTCACCTTGCCCCCTTATATATCCTGCGAACAGCTTCCGGTCGGACGGACGGCAGCGACGTATACAGTGTTATGGACATGTCTTCATTGATTCCATTTAACTAGTAATACGGCAACTCCACCCATTTAGGCCCATGACGCCCGGGGCGAACCCTGGGGCCGCAGGTACCTGTTAGGAATAATCCTGCCAAGTTACAGCATGTTCGGAGCACTATAGCTCCTCCCGTAGTCTTCCGATCAATGAGCAAGCAAGTACCCGTCGATCGTCATTGCGTAACAAACAATCCTAACATTACACGGAATCTTTCCGAGAACGTTTCCGACGGAAGGTAGGGTAATAGTGTCCCAAAGGTTGGGTAAGTGTGTCCATGGTGACACGAAACTGGTCCCCATGGCAGGGTAACGTGACTTACCTTGACAGGGTAAACTCACCCGGCCTTCCGACCTATCCTTAGGACGAAGCCGATGTGGTCACGTTACTTCCACTACTTAGGTACACCTACCTATCAAGTGCCTTCTGTTCTTCGGGATACCCGGACCATCGAGTATCTCCCGGACATGCTCAGACATGCCCGCCTAGTCTACCATATAACCTCTAGGTCTGATGTATGGGCGTAGACTTAGGTTGCCATAGCTCTATAACGTAGGGTCGTTACATCACTCCCCTCTTCTCTAAGGACCGACCCGGTCCGCTAACGTCATCTTTTATTTCCCCGGTTCGGCTCTCCCTCAACCCTATGGTCTCTGGGTTTATGGGGGTACCGATGGTGGAAATCCTTCATGGCTTTCAAGCCCGTGCCCTCTAGCATCTCATATGGCTCCCAAGAGTTCTCCTCTGCGCCATAGCCTTCCCATGAAACTAGGTACTGTACGAAGCGATTTGGGAACTTCGCTTTCATATTACCGTACCATCGACTATCTACAACTGCCTCGATAACATAGCTAGGCTCATTATCTACTATCTTGGGGACAGGGACTTCCTTGGTCCTTCTACCACTTGGGTCCTCGCGATAGGGTTCTAAGAGTCCGACATTGAATACCGGATGGATTGACCACCGGGCAGGCAACTGGAGTTCATAAGCTCGGTTACCAACCTTACGCTTGACCACAAAGGGCCCAAACATTCGATGGTCCAGCTTCTCCATAGGTCGCTTAGTGCGGATGTTCTTTCGATTGAGCATCACGCGGTCAGCCTTCTTTGCCCTGCCATTGGTCACATCTTCTACCGTAGTGTATTCCGGTGATGGCAACCGTTTCTGGTCATGCCATTTCCGCTGTCTCTCTTGAGCTCGCTTAAGTGTATCTCGGACCTCTTGCCAGACACCTTCCCAGTTTTTTACCAATAGCTCGCTACTGGGATGAACACCTTGTCGCTCCGAGACCGCACCTGACCAGTTGGTCCGTGGGTTAAAACCATAGTTAATCTCAAATGGAGATAACTTTGTTGACTCAGAGGTGGATGTGTTGTATGCGTATTCTGCTAAAGGTAGTAGCGACGCCCAATCATCCTGTTGATATGAACAATAATTTCTTAAGTATTGTTCCAAGGTCTGGTTCACCCTCTCAGTCTGCCCATCAGTCTCAGGGTGGAAAGCGGTCGATAACCGTAGTTTCAATTGCAACTGTTGCATCAGGCTCATCCAAAACTTGGATGTGAATCGACTGTCTCAGTCGGAGATAATAGATTCTGGGAGCCCATGGAGTCGCCAAACTTCCTTTAGGAATATCAGGGCCATATCCTTTATAGGGATTTCTGTGGCCAGAGGTATAAAATGTGCCATCTTTGAGAATCTATCCACGATTACCTAAATCTTGGTATACCCCTCTGATTCCGGTAGTGCTACTATAAAGTCCATTGAGATATCCGTCCAGGGTCTCAAGGGTACTCCAACAGGTTCCAACAAGCCAAACTTCTTATGCTTAACGGATTTGTTCCGTTGACAGGTATCACATGTACGGACATACTCCGAAATGCTCTCATCCATCTTAGGCCAGAAGAAGTTAGCCCTAACCCTACCTACCGTCTTGTATGTCCCAAAGTGTCCCGCGATACGGGAGTCATGTTCGGCTTCCATGATCTTATCCTTCAGATCCTGTGAGTTGGGGACGTACCACCTGTTCTTGTATAAGAGTAGATCTCTTCTTACAACAAGGTCCTTCGACAGGAAGGCATCTCTTTCTATCGTCAGATTGCGATCGACACTTTTGTCTCCCGCTAACACAGCTTTCAAGTCCCCCATATAGACGGGATCCTGTTTCGCAGCAGTGCGTAACGCATCCAAGAATGCATTTTGCAACCGGTAGCCTTGACAGGCGGCCAACGAATGAGGACGTAAGAGGTCTCGCTCTTGCCCAATAACCCATTGTCCGGGGCGAAAAACGGCTTTGGTGTGTCTGACAGAGAATTACTCCCCCCTTCAGGGCGGTGGTCTCCACGCCTTGACAGTGCATCGGCCTTCGTATTCAGCCTTCCTTCACGGTAAACAACCTTGAAATTGAAGGGCTGCAGGAATTCTGCCCAGCGATGTTGACGGCGGTTGAGGGTCTTTGTACTATTAAAGTACTCCAAATTCTTGTGATCGGTATAAACAGCGATCTCACCCTCTACCGACCTAAACAGATGTTCCCATTCCTTGAATGCCGCCACTATGGCAGTCATTTCTTTGTCATGTACATCATAATTGATCTCCGCTGGGTGGAATTTCCTACTATGAAAGGCCACTGGGTGCCACTTCTCATCTTCACAGAACTGAGAGAGTACGGCACCTAATACAAAGTCACTCGCATCTGTCTCCAACTTAGTTTGGTGGACAGGATCGAAGTGTGCTAAAATTGGCCCCGAGGTAAAAGCTGTCTTCAAATCATTGAAAGCCTTGTCACAAGCAGGGGTCCAATCAAATCGGACATCCTTCTTAGTGAGGTCCGTCAAAGGTTTTGCTATCTTGCTAAACCCTTCTATGAACCTTCTATAGAAGTTGGCGAAGCCCATAAAGCTTTGGACTCCGACGACGCTAGTTGGTGGTTTCCAATCCAAGATGGTATCCACCTTCTTCGTTGTCATGGATATCCCCTTTCCGGATATCCTATAACCTAGGAACTCAACTTCACTCTTATGGAAGAACGACTTCTTTATGTTGACACATAGTCGATGCTTCC